>OOFB01008844.1:5000-13078 GCA_900323305.1 Trachyrincus murrayi | reverse complement strand
AGCAGGAAAAAAAAAAAAAAACATCAGAAATCGCTCATTTTACTTCTGCCTAAACACAATTCTAAATTAGAGAATAACATCACAAAAAACCAGTGGGCTAGTAGCCATGTATGCTACTAAATCTGTTCTACAACTTTTGAACTGCAACTACCAAGATGGATGATAAATGAGTGAAGCACCGATTTCCCGAAATTCCCTGTAAAAGTAACTGACTGCGAACAAACACAACAGGGAGCTATGCCACAAACACAGAGAGAGTGCAGCAGTGCACAGTGTGTATTAGTGCTCTGAACGAGAGAGAGTATTAAGTTAGTGTATGTGAGTTTGTAGATACATGTTACTGTTAGTCTGTTGATACATTTACTTTATTTATGTATTTTTTAATATTATATACAGTATATATATATATATATATATTTATTTTTTTCCTATATTATTTTACTAATATATTTAATAACCTGCTCTTTACACATCCATGCCATGTAGAAGTGTGCTTCGGCTACGGTTAATGGGAAAAACTGATCCCTTCTGCGGGGTCCCTGGCCTGACATAGTTCAGAAGCCCTGATATAGGACATATTAGTCTGGGTTTCTGATCACTTGGGGTGTGGTTTTAAATAAGTCCAAATGGGTTTCTATACCTCACCTTCATACGTGTTTTCTTTCTTTAAATATAAAACTGTTTGAGTAAATAAAATGAAATGAAAGGTTAGTGTCAGAGAGCCACGTCTTACTCCTACTGTTGACTTCCACTAATTATAGATCTGGTGCTTTAGAGCAAAAGCATGAACACACTTGAACACACATTATACACATATGTTTTGGTGAGCTTTATAAGACGTATTTCCAAGATTAACATTTTGCAACTATAGCCATTCTTAGATAAATAGATGATTGTGATGGAGTGCATTAATATTGAAATCCATATAAATGATATATTGTGCAGTCAACAGGATGTTTTATACCAGAGAGGGTGTGTACCTTACAAAGTGACTGGTGTAGACTTAGCAACACTTAGCATGTCAGCAGAGAGCTGTAGACCGTTGACCACCGTTTAACACACACATGCTCAGAGGCAACACTACTCAGACACATCTATATCAGACACAGCACATTTTCACCTTTACAAAGAAGAGACCAATATCTGTAAACCTCTAGAGAAAGGACTCAAAAAGGTGAATGTGTCCTTTGTTTGTGTTTGTGATGTGTATGTGTATGTGTACTGAAATATGCGAACATACCAAAAGAACTGTGGAAGGTGTGATTCAGGTTTCATCGTCCTATACATCACAAAACTATAGGAAGAAGAAGTCCCTTTAATCAGAGAAGATCATCAGGTGTGTCTGTAGGAACCTGACAGCTGGATGTGTTATTAAAAAATGTAATACCAATGCAACACAACACCAGGAATCCAGCTGACAATGAGTGCAGCCAGAGCGGTGATGCCTGGTAAATACATTCATGGTCAGGTGGAAAAGTCAGCTAAGAGCTCTGGAAAAAGTCCTGGGATCAATACCCCAGGCCTTGGGATCCATAGCCTCTCTTTCCTGCCTGATGCACCATCAGCCCTGCACTGATAAGTGCAGAAAACCCGTGCACTTTACTCATGCACTATACTCTCTCTGTAGAGAGCATCTGGGGAGAAAGGACGTGTTTCAAGCTTATAAATGAGAAGTGCATCCAATGGTGTCGTAGTCGTAGGATGCAAGGGAACGGCGTTCCCCCACTTTTTGTCAAATTAATACAACCATGAATGTTGCTTAGCATTTCATATGACGTCATTATATAGAGTTTCTCTCAGCACCCCCAACTCTGACTGACTTCCCGCGTCCCTCCCCGCACGACTTCACACACACAAAAAAGGCAAAATGCAAAGTATTAATGTACAACTGTACATTTGAATCCTCAGATCAATCTCACAATGTATTAAAATCAGGCTTTTAGGCAACACAAATCCTGGGGATAACCCTCCGGACCCCCAACTCACTAAGCCCCCGATGGTGTTATGTGCCAAAAATACCCTGATGTAAATAAATATGTCCAATGCATAATCACTATTTATATTCCAAGGTGTTAAATCATTCCGCCGTCTAGATGTGCACTAAGTGCATGGTCGCCCTACTTAAAAAATCCCAGTGCCACATGTCAAATAAGTCCAGGGGCACACTATATATGTGACATGATATATTGAAGAAGAGATGATCAAAAGAAAGGACAATGGATATATTAGAATGAAAAAACATTTACAAGATGTTGGCCATGTTAACAAAAGTTCAGTGAGTTGAGGACAGTGCCTTTATATTCTTAGGATTGTTTGTTGCTCTTAATAATCAAATAAGTACTTTCAACATTTGAGGCAGCATCTGGATGTAGTTATATAATGTCTAGAAAGTCTATCATGTGAAGATCCATCCCAAATCTTTCAGATATTAATAGTTAACAATTAAACTCCAAAAAGGTATAAAAAGTCCCTTTTTCTGACAGGTGTCTAGCGATAGCTCCCACATCCTGGAAAGAATGTTGCCGCTTTTTGTTGTTTTTCAATATCTATGGTAATACAGCTATTTACCACCTAGGATCTGTTCAACTCAAATACTGTCAGAACTGTATTTTATGGATGAACCGGCTGTTTGAGAACAACTGATCAGCTCCTTCAGGACTACTGGGCACGTTGGATGGATCACTAGAGTGTAATGGACTCAACTGCTCCAAACTGTTCTCCAAACACACTCAACTCTTAATAATATCAATACTTGGCAGAGGTAAAGACATGCATTCTCTCGCTCACACACACACGCAGACACGCGCCCACACGCGCGCGCACCCACGCACACACACAGACACCAGATGCACAAGGCGGTGATTCTTACAAAGCTGGAGGTGTCCACCTTCCTCTTGCGGATCAGGCTGGTGATGTTGTCTCCGTTGTAGATGATGCCCTCCATGCAGCCCACAAAGTTGTCCCAGCCCCCGGAGCTCGGCTTGGTGGACACAGGCAACCCCCCGAAGGTAATCTGCATCACATCACCAGATGATTGGAACTTGGAAGGTATACTTGGAAGTGTTTACGGACCAGTCACAAGGCAATACAACATTCAGACTCATCAGAGGACTATACAAATCTAAATGATTATGTAATATTAGCATTATTATTTAAAGCTGCACAGCCATTTTTGCTCGGCCCACTTTGTTTTGATTTGAATTGTGTTTTGATTGAGTCTCATGTATTCATTTGACTGGCCTATAGAGCCGAATGCATAAGAACCATGAGACTCAATCAAAACACAATTTAATCAGTGGTGTAATCTAGTTAATTGTAGTGGGTATACTGTGATGATACTAATGATACAGTATATGCGTTCACACATAATGAGGGCATTGCAACAGACACAACACAAGACTAACAGCCAAGGACATTTACAGCCGGGGAGATCTAAACGCTTTGGACTCTGAGCTGATTTTCAACTGTTTTCACAGTACTATACCAGTTCATACTGTTATTTTATGTTCACATTGTTATGTATCTGGACATGTTGTATATATTTTTTGTTTTCAGGGGAATCTGCTCTATAGGATTATGAGTTGATATTGTATTGAGCTATGATTTCTAAAATATTTCTCATGTCATGTAGGCCTATATGAACAATATTATCATGTGTTTCGTATGCCCGATAGATGAAGTTCTTGTGATGACATATCAGCTGTGTCTTGAGACTGAGATATCGTAAATCATATAAAGGTATGCAAAAACGGACACAAATGTAATTATTCCTACAATATTGATCCAAATAAAAATATCAATAAAAAAAATCATACAGTGAACTGGTGACATATAATCATAATAAAATATAAACATATAAGGTATGCAAAACTGCAAATTGACACCCATGATGTGTGTACTTTGAGAAAATCTAGGCTATGTTTTGCAAGGCTAGTGACTGCAGGTTAATGGTCTGAAATGATTGACTAAGAACGGTGCATGTGACCCACGACCGTGTTTTAGTCGGACGCCTGTTCCCAACAAGTAGTACGGTCTGTAGCCTAGGCCCTTCACCAGGGCTGCCCAACCTTTTTTGAACCAAGATCTACTTTACAGTTGCCAGTCTGCTGAGATCTACCAGTCCAAATAGGGAGCCGTATTATTGATAGCCTAAATACGTTGCCAGAACTTCACTGCTAACCTACTGTGCTCCGCTCGCATTCACTCGCTCAACCACACACTCGCTACGCACACACATTACGCACTGCCCTATTCCCCATGTTTGGCAACGTGTCCGGTTTGCTGTCACATCTGTCACAGTTCTATGGCAAGTGGACCCAAATGCATGACACAGACGACTCAAACACAGATCTATAAATAACAGGATCTTTACTGAAGGCCATTTAAAGTGCCATACATTCAGGGCAGGCAGAGTAAAGGAATATGGGGACAAGCAGGAACAGAACCCGATGGAGAGGGCTCGGCAATAGGAGGTTTTTAGAACAGGCGAGAGTTCATCAACTAGCCGGTAGTCGGACAAGCGAGGGTTCTGGCAACAGGCTGGTAGTCAGACAGGCGTGGTTCTGGCAACGGGCTGGTAGTCAGACAGGCGTGGGTCTAGCAACGGGTTGGTAGTCGGACAAGCAAGGGTTCGGCAACAGGCTGGTAGAATCGTCAGGCAGGCGGAGGTTCGGTAACGGGCAAGGATAGTAGTCAAGCAGGCGGAGGTTCGGCAACTGGTAAGCAATCCAACGGACGGAGAAGGACGGAGACACTGGGAAGACGGAATCACCGGGGAGGAACGTAGCTACACGAGGAGAACACGGAACACGGATAACTGGTATCGGGAGAATCGATATCTGACAAGGAATGTCAAAAAAAGCCGGTATCTATATACCTGTCCAGTAATGAGCTAGATGGGAAGCAGGTGAGTAAATTAGGGCACTGGGGAGGAGCCTGAGATTGGTACACAGCGCTGTTACAACGTGGACGAGAGGAGGGCTTGTCTAGCGCGGCAGCAGGGACGTTCTAACAACTCTAACATCTCTCGACCCGGTATTTGCGGAAAAAAATTCTGAAGTGAAAGTTCTGTCACAAAACTAGATTGTTATGGAAATCGGAATACAGAAATACGGAAATCCTGGAGCTTTCATTGTGGGTCTACGCCGTATACCTGCGTATCACTACACCACAGACTTTAATCAAAGTAAAAATGGCTGATTCAAGGTTAGTCTTTTTTATATTCTCTTTTCATTGTGACTAAAATAAATCCATCCATGAATACCAAAAACACAGCGGAAGCGCATGCAGCTGCACCAGTGTTACCTCGTAGTCCAGGTCCAGATGGTCAAACTCTCCGTTTGTCCTAAACTGCTGCGTGTGGTGGTCCAACGTGAAGTTCACGTTCCTGCGATACCGTTGGATGATGACCGAGTGCCAGTGGTCATCGTCCAATAGGCTGCCGCTGCTAACCGACGTGTGGCCCTGGATGGAACCGTATTGGTTGCTGCCTGTAGGAAAGACAGCCAAGTAGAGAGTAAGACATAGTACAACAAGTCAAAAACTGTTTGCCTTTTGCTTTCGTCATATTAAAGAGATGTTTGTTTGATGTAAACTGAACAGCTAATGTCAAGCACAAACTAAAGGACTTTACAAATCTTTACAAAATCCCGTCCAAGGAGAGCAGCTCACATCTAATGATGTCTTCAAATCACTGTGCGGTACAGCACACACTACAGGGTATTGCGACTACCTCTGCCGAGCTGTGTATGTTATGTAACATGTAAATGTTTTGCAATGGTGCCATGTTTTGTATTGTGTCACTTAGTATCAATTGGATCTTTTTATCTTCTGGTGACTTCTAAACAGTTACCTCAAGGAACTCAATGTGCAGCACGTCACAAGAACACTTTTATTTACTTTCATTGAGCTGTCTTACAACTCCACTCAAACGTTATATTACCCAGGTTGATGCTCAGCATTAGACGTGCACGGTGGAGCTCTAGGGAAATGTAGTCCCCTTGCTGTCCCTCCCCGTGGAGCAGCACCCCGTTGCCTGCACTGGTCCTGAACTTCAGGGAGATGATGTCCTTGATGAACTTGTTTTTCTTACTCCTGAAGCGGTAGGAGATGACACCTACGCCATCGAAACTGATAACATCCGCCCCTGTTTGCACAGAGATTAAAGAGACTTTAACAATTAAACTACAGGAAAAGTATCAGACATAGGGTACGCAATAGCTTTCTCTGATTGGCCAGGTGATCATCGCAATGGCAAAGACGCCGATTTTGGTGTTGCGTATCTATTTCTCGTATCCCTCAAAGAAAGCGATTCCCAACTGCGTTGTTCTGTGTATGTGAGTCTTAACAGTAAAGTTACCACAGGAAAGATCTTATAGCCTTTATTGGATGAATGGTAGTGTGACAGTGAGTTGGCAGTTGTCTTAAAGGTATACCACTGGGTTTAAGTGCATCGTACTCTTAGCTTATGCGCGATCGGCAAAAATGTATCCTGCTGCAGATGCACTTTTATGAAGAATTATTGTATAATCATGCCTGGATGAACGTGAACTCACAGTATGAGCAGCCGTACACCTCCACCCTCAGCCCCATGCGGCCCTCCTTGCTCCACTGCAGTGGTACGAAGCGGACGTAGCGCACCACGATGGGCCGCTGCAGCTCGTGCCGCACCACGGTCTCGCTGTCCGAGTTGCCCGGAAACGTCTGGAACACATTGCACAACACACTCTATCACTCAATTCAATTCAATTGCTGTTCAAAAGAATATGTGCTATACTACAATACATTTTATTATGTTAGTAGTAATTGTATATATGACATTGACACATTTCTGCATATTTTTGTGGTTTTATTCTTATTTTGATTTGATCTCTTCAGTTCTACTATTGTCCTGTACGTTCTGATGTGACGCCCAAATTTCCCACCAAAACACACAATAATCGTACAAGATATTTTGATATTATTTTTGCATCAATAATCTTAGCTAATGTCGTTATAATCTTAGCTAATGTCCTCTATTGCTACAAATTACATTGTCTAAACAAATTCCGACTAGACTATTGTTTATTATTATGGTATATGCAGGATATTGAAAACCTTCACAAAATGTAACAACACATTAAGTGAGTTTTGTGAGTTGTCTACCATCTAAAGGTTAAATAACCCATCTAAAGGTTAAATCACCCATCTAAAGGTTAAATAACCCATCAAATAATCTAAAGGTTAAATCACCCATTTAAAGGTTAAATAATCCATCTAAAGATTAAATAAGCAATCTAAAGGTTAAATCACCCATCTAAAAGTTAAATAACCCATCTAAAGGTTAAATCACCCATCTAAAGGTAAAATAACCCTTTAAATTTAAAGGTTAGAACCATGCTAGGCTATTACTTTTGTACTTTGTGTTTTAAGTATGTATGCTGAAAACATCAAACAGTACCAAGATCCACAATGAGGAAATGTAGGGGTCAAATGTATGCTCATACATTTCTTACTGCAATCTATATATGATCTCCACAAGCTCATCAATGTAGGACATAAATCCCTTTGATCAGATTAGAGGAGAAACAGCGCTTACCTACCAACCACAGTGTAGGGTGATATTAAGACAGCAGCAGCACTACAACAGTAATTAAGTGTGTACGTAACAGCCCTTTTAGACACACATCATCTCCACTGACCTGCTACAAATGATAATGGATTTCAATGGCACACAACTTACCCAGATGTTCCCGTCCTGCAGATATGGTCTCCAGTTCTTGCCTGTGTCGCTGTAAAGCAGCCGGTACTGACTCGTCCAATCGGAGCTGCTGTAGCGGCCCTGTGTTGACACGGCAACCACCTGCTTCCTGGAGCCCAGGTCGACCTGGAGCCATTGGTAGTGGTCGGCGTCCACCGGGGACCAGCCCCCGGAGCCTGGTTGGGGAGGAGGGGGGGGAGAGCAGTACAGGGGTGGGGGAGGGTGATAGGAGGGTTGGGTGGGGAAATGAGAAGAAGGGAAATCTAAGGCGGTTCACACAGATCATAGAGGAGAGGGGGTAGTGTGGGACAACACATGTAGACTGCTCTTGATACAATGT
>OOFB01008841.1:0-17550 GCA_900323305.1 Trachyrincus murrayi | reverse complement strand
TAGGAACAGAGGGAAGGGAGATACACAGGTTATATAGGAACAGAGGGAAGGGAGATACACAGGTTATATAGGAACAGAGGGAAGGAAGATACACAGGTTATATAGGAACAGAGGGAAGGAAGATACACAGGTTATATAGGAACAGAGGGAAGGAAGATACACAGGTTATATAGGAACAGAGGGAAGGGAGATACACAGGTTATATAGGAACAGAGGGAAGGGAGATACACAGGTTATATAGGAACAGAGGGAAGGAAGATACACAGGTTATATAGGAACAGAGGGAAGGGAGATACACAGGTTATATAGGAACAGAGGGAAGGGAGATACACAGGTTATATAGGAACAGAGGGAAGGAAGATACACAGGTTATATAGGAACAGAGGGAAGGAAGATACGCAGGTTATATAGGAACAGAGGGAAGGGAGATACACAGGTTATATAGGAACAGAGGGAAGGGAGATACACAGGTTATATAGGAACAGAGGGAAGGGAGATACACAGGTTATATAGGAACAGAGGACAGGGATGACTACAGAACACTTGTGTATTGTTTGTATTGTATTGTTTGCTGGTCAGTGTCTCTACTAGTCTTATGTTAGGTAAACGTAAACATGGCCAGAGGCTTCAACTGCTGGAACACAGATCTTCTCTAGATAGGACACTGGTATGAGGGAGGACCTGAGGCCATGCAGGAGGAACCACAGTCATGTGGTTACATTAGTATTTACTAATGTTAATGATTGAAGTTCTATCATTTCTTCCACAAATAGGTTCAACAAATGAGGGCCGGTGGTACGCACATCGGTATAAATAAAGTTTTGGTTGAACATTAGTTTTGCACCTCGCCCACATTCCACAACACAATGACCACAGTTCCAATGACTCAACATCTCTCCTGGTGGACATTACTCCACTCTTACGCAAGTCCCTGGCAACCACTGGTGATAATATTAATAAGGACAAACAAGCTCGCATAGAAACCAGAGCCATTTTATTTCATCACAGATCATCAGGAATGAATGTAAGATGAGAACTGTTTGTAAATCAGGAGGACGTTATATGTTATGCTCATTAATGAAAGGGAACTATTTATATACATTTCTAGTTTTCAGAAACAATGCAAAAGGTCAGACATCATATTGCACTTCGGCCCCCGTCATTAGGGGTAAATCTGGAGCTGCAGAAACGCAGCCTTCCGTAAATCAACCGCTCAAACCATCAGCAGATATGGGAGGCGTGGCCTTGGTCTTGGTCGGTCACTGACTAGCTGACTGCGGTCAATGATACGGTGGATAAAACCTGGGCTGGAACACAAGAACACAGTGAGCTTGACATCACGCACGCCGGTTCTGCTGCTTGTTCATTTATTTGCGTGAGCTGCAATCCCACTGCACCAGCGGCCATCTGAGGAGAGAGGTGTCAGAGGAACGCAGCTCCCAGAGGCGCAACCTCAGCACAAAACCTGGCAGCATCAGCCAGACTTCAACCCGTCAGCCAAATGTCCCTACGTCACCACTGTAAGCACCTGCCCTAAAACCGAGAAGACGCCCTTCCTACTCCAGAGTAACCACAACCACAAGAAGTCCACCAGTCACCCCTGAACACCACAAGCAAGCCAGATGCTGATATGAATATTATGCAGATAATATTTAACTATTTTAAACTTACCAGCATCCCGCCTGGAGCGGCCGGGCCACCATAGGGCCCCATGGGTGCCCCGAAGGGCCCGGGGGCGGGAGGGAAGCCGCCACCTCCGGGCGACCCCCAGGACCCCGGAGGCATGGGAGGGAAGGCCCCGCCAGGGAACCCAGGGAAGTTCCCCGGGCCGGCGGCAGGGGGGAAGGCCCCAGGATCACCAGGACCGTACATCCCGTTCCCGGGCTGACCACCGGGGAAGGGCATGTTGGGGTAGGGTCCGGGAGGGGCCCCGGGGCCAGAGTGAAAGGGTCCAGACGGGTAGGGGACCGGGGCTCCAGGGAGCTGTCCCGGGGCCGCCTCGGGTGGGTACTGGCCTTGGAAAGGCCCCGGGAAGGGCCCTGGAGCGCCAGGGCCGGAGGGGAACTGGCCCGGTGCGAACTGGCCCGGTGCCCCGGGTCCAGACGGATACTGTCCAGGGACACCAGGACCCGCTGGGAAGCCCCCGGGTACGGAGGGAGGCCCGGGGTACTGGCCTGGGGCCTGGGGGCCAGTGTGGTACGGGCTCGCAGGGAACTGCCCCGGAGCCCCCGGCGGTCCTCCGGGCATGCCACCGGGGGCGGTGGGCTGTGTGGGGGCGCCGGGGGCGGAGCCGGGCCATCCCGGGTTAGCCGGGGGGGCGGGGTGGCTGGCCGGGGCAGAGGGGTTGGTGTTCCCTGTGTTGCCGGCCCCTATGTTACTTGCCTTGCCCGAGACGTCATCTGCTATGGCATCAGCCAACTGCCATGGAAAAGAAAGGGAAGAAGATTATATCTTTATTTTACTTTCTGGATAAAAAACAACAACCTGTTTGATATACGTAGGATATATAATAATATAATAATATGGCTGATATGTCAATCATTGGGAATAAGTAAAAAATACTTCCTACTCACCGAAAAATCCATGATCTAAGGACAAAAACATAGAAATCCGCTTTAATTAGTTATCACATGCTTATTCAGTGAACAACATGCAGCTGTAAACACGTCAAGTACGGACCGCAGTCAGTAGACACGTTCAGTACGGACCGCAGTCAGTAGACACGTTCAGTACGGACCGCAGTCAGTAGACACGTTCAGTACGGACCGCAGTCAGTAGACACGTTCAGTACGGACCACAGTCAGTAGACACGTTCAGTACGGACCACAGTCAGTAGACACGTTCAGTACGGACCACAGTCAGTAGACACGTTCAGTACGGACCGCAGTCAGTAGACACGTTCAGTACGGACCACAGTCAGTAGACACGTTCAGTACGGACCACAGTCAGTAGACAGGTCAAGTACGGAGTACCGACTGTTCCTGGTCAGTGACTCACATCGACCATAAAGTCAGACGGAAACACAACCCGTGTCTTTATTCTGCTCAAAACAACACGTACAGACAGTCTCGCTTCCGCTTATCGCACTCTTCGATTATCGGCGAGTATCGGCCGATAATCAGCGGTTAGCTGCGCGTGTTTACCTTAGCGCGAGACCAACGGCTAAAGTAGGGCTAAAGTGCAGCAAACAGACAGTTACCTTCTCTCCACTCCGCACGCGACGTGACTTCTTGAGGGGTCGTTACCAGGGGAACGTGACACTTGATGAAGAAGTTGTGAAAGAATGGCGGACAACGGTGGTTAATGTATGTAGACAGTGTAGCTCTCACATACACACACATACACGACTCCAGCGGCTACCTACCTAGCTTCCCTGCAGGAGTTCCTCTCGGCCAACAGGAAGTGGACACGCCCCTTTGTGCTGACGTCATATGGGGAAATAAAAGTTTAGGCGACGTAATAATACGTTGTAGTGATAATTATTAATAATAATAATAATAATAATAATAATATAATATTGGTGTCTTCCTATGTAGGTCATTGTCATTAAATATTTTTTAAATATATATTAAAAATGTGTGTCGATGCAAACATTGTTTTTGATTATATTTAGAATCGACCGCAGAAATATGTGTTTAACTGTTTAACATACACGTGTTCGGAACATAGATCCAAACTGACACTCGCTGCAGCGCCGCGCATGTTATCAATCCCATGCGTGTTATTTGGAGACGTGTGTCTTTGGAGGAGAAGTTGGTTGGGATTGGTCCAACAAGTCACAAGATATTTCATGTGGGGTTTGGGGAAGTAAAGAAAAAAAAAACACCACCCTCCAAGCATCCACCCAGAAGAGCATCTGCAGGTCTAGTCCCAGTCTGGTCTGTCAAAATCAAAATGGTAAGCTTTGGAAAAAGATATATATTTTTTACATATATCTAACCTCTTGGCATTACCTTTCATACTTGTAGTTAATGATCAGTAAAAGAAGTAGACTCTGACTGGAGACATCTGCTCGCGTTAGCATAGCATGCTAGCTGCAGCTACATCCTGTATTCGGCTGAGATCTGCTCAAACACGCCTCGGTATGAGGACTTAGCACAGAGCTAGCTGTCCGTGTCCAGACTCGGTTCGTCTGCGGTGGGCTTGTCTAACTAAACGGGATCATATACACATGATCCCGTTTAGTTTGATGCTTTGCGTGTTAGTGATTCTTTTAACTCCTACTTTTGGTTGGCGTTCATCGTTCATTTCCTGTCAAACTGTCAACACAGCAGATTCTAACAGGCATGTCGAAACACCACTATACATTCGCTATACTCTTGAAAGTACAGCTGCAGAAATGTCGCCCTAGTGTGTTTTGCGTGTAATGTGTGTGTAATAATGTCTTTTCATAGGGCAAAAAGTATGCATTAAAAAAAAGCATGTATATTTCAGTAGTGTTAAGTCAATTGGGTTGTTGTTGTTGTGCAGCTGTGGACTTGTCCTGTGGTGTAATTACCCCAGCAGGATGTCTACTACAATCCTCCAGGAGTGATTAAAGCTGCACTTAATGACAACATATTTAGGTGTGGGTCAGTGTAAACACGTAGTGTACGACAGCTATCTGTGTCACCAAGGTTCGGCTACTCCGGTGAACCGGGCCCATAATAGTCACCCGCTCCAGTTGTCGGTGTGTGTGTGATCAGAACATCTCCCCCGTCTGTCTCCAGAGCCAATCCCTCGTGGTATGTGACGTGGACGTGGCGCTCGTCGAGAAGCTGAAGGCCTTCCGTTTCCGCAAGGCCACCAACAACGCAGCCATCATCAGTAAGCATGTTCTCCTCGTTTATTTCACAGAAAAACATGCAGCATGCAGTTTTTGTATGCATGTATATGTCATGATTAGAATACCATTGCATATAAACTGCATTGTTGACCGTTTGTCAGTCTGTTTAAGCGCAGAATCAGAAGTTTCCACCTCATCCAACCACTGACTTGTCCTGGATGAAATTGCCACTGATATTTCTTGGCTGGCTTAGTACTAGAGTTGCATGATTTCACTTAAAGGCACAATCAGAAACCCCCATGGGTGTTGTCAATAACTCCCCAACAATACACCAAAGAATACTGTTGACTTGTATGACACTGATATGAACTTTGAGACACTAATAACCTCTCTTTTCTGTTTTCCCCTCTCAGTGAAGGTGGATAAAAAGACGCAGCTTGTAGTTCTAGAGGAGGAACTTGAGGCAAGTTGTTGGAAATACTGAAAAAATAAAAATATATATCCTTGTATATATATCCTCCCTGTTATTGTTATATTATTAACCTTTTTTTGTTACCATCATCTTCTACTTCAGGATATTTCTCTGGATCAACTGAGGGATGAGCTGCCCGAGCAACAGCCCAGATATCCTTTGGTTTTCCCTGGTGTCTAAATAGATGATGCATGGGAGCTGTGGTATTATGTTGTACTAATGTGATGTAATATTAGTGTCGTTTTTGTCTTGTTCTAACGAGATCTTGGACATTTTTAACCGCTTACAAATATATCGAACACAAAAAGCATTTCGGGGGCTTCAACTGTGATCGACAGCTGTATCTAGAGTCGACGGGAGGGGGTCACTCCTAATGACCTAGCCTACCTCACTTTGCGATGAGCTCTGTATGTGTGTGAGTGGTCCTCCTTGACCTGCCGGGAACGTTCGTGGTCTACAGCTACGAGCATCACCATGGCGACGGACGAGTCTCCTACCCGCTCTGCTTCATCTTCTCCAGTCCTTGCGGTGAGACCCTTCCCCTGTCTCTCTCCCAAACCTCTTTTGTAGTCATCATCATCATCATCATCACCAAACTTTATTTAAACAGAGAAGCTCAGTTGAATCTCGGCACTTCTTCAACGAGGCCATTTGACATCAGGAAGCGCAAAGTGACAGGAAATGTGAGATAGAGCGAAAGATAGTGAGGGCAAATACAGTTGTTAATACCGCCACGTGATTTCAATGAGTTAGTATTGGTGCACATATCTAGGTGTATAGTATTCGTCCTGTAGCAGGAGTACAATTGCCCGCAAATCGACACTATTTTAGTTTTCCGTGTTTTGTTTTCCAGATTGTAAACCAGAGCAGCAGATGATGTATGCGGGAAGCAAGAACAACTTGCTGAAAACTCTGAACCTCACCAAGGTACAGGAGCTCCACGCTCCATGTTCGTCGTCTGCTCTTCACACTGTCCGTCGTGCAAACTATTTATGGCCACCCAGTGGTGTGCAAACGGATAAGTGATCGAAGAACAAGCAGCAGTGAAATGGCTTATAGTGATATACTCTGTACAATACAGTCTGTATTCATAGTCTGTCTGTCTGTCTGTCTAGGTGTTTGAGGTTCGGACCACGGAGGAGCTGACCGAGGAGTGGCTGAAGGACAAGCTGAGCCTCTTCTCTTAAGGTCGCCACGGTAACGAAGGAATCGAGATCGCAAGACCCGAGTTGTGTCCTTTTTTTAAAGAAGGAGAGCGCTGTGTTTTTCTCCCTGTGCTCGTTGTACCAGATCTGGATCAAATAGTGTTTACTGTTCCCCTTTACCCGTAGGTTAGGACAATCATTATCTTTCATATTCATGCGATTCTTAAAGTGGTCCCGTTTACGAAACACCACACCAGTGGGAGAAAGTGAATAAAAAAACAAAAACTTGAAATAACTATTTTTGGAGATGCTATTTCATGCAGATCTGCTTTCTATCGTCCTCTCAGAGAATGTGTTCCTTGTGCCAGTCCAGTGTCTATAATGAACCCACACTCCCTGTACCATCGATGTGACCTCTGTGACCTCTCCGGTCTGTCCCTCAAACCAGATAAGACTATGAAGACATTGTACTGGACGTTGACTTTCCCTAAATAAGCCCTTAACTAGCTGGAATATACTCCATGTAGTTTAAATTGATTATGTTGCTTCCTTCTGACAACATTGAACAATCGTTGCTACAATTCAGAGATCGAGGTTTTAGGTCATGGATTACGGCATCTCTACTGGCATTCATTGCAGGGAACTATTTGTTTCATGTAAACATGTAAACAAATAGTTCCCTACATATGTGCTTCATGTAAATCAATTGATTAGCCACGCACTGCTACGCACAATGGAGCAGTTCTACCCAAAGTACACCTGCAGAATATATATACACCCTTGTCATGTTGGTGCATGCTGAATATAGTGTTATTTACTGTGATAGGACCGTGAGGTATGACCTGTAGGCCTACCATTGACCTGTCTAAATCTCGGTGAACTTTCAATACCATTTCTACTGAATCATTCCTGTAATGGCGTCTGTGCCATTTTAACAAACCACCTCAGTCTGCAGCCAGGACAGCCTTTTCTGTCAACTACAGGGTATATTGTTAAACTAGCTGCATACACCTTCAGAGAGACTGTAGGCAGTCATAGTGGATGATCATGAGCCTCGTTCACCCAGCGTCCACCTGGCCACCTGAACGAGGCCCATAGCTAGTTTTGTTGTCGTTTTAAATGAATGTTGTGGTGATCAACGTCTCAAGTCGTTGTACTTTGATCGCATCGTGCTTGTCCCAGCCTTGAGGTCAGTTTACCCAACGCCAATATTCCCTTTTTATATTTGTGAATCGAGAAAAGTTTTTAATTTCAACTTGTATACGAAGAGCGCGAGTGTGGCAGAGCTCGGTTCTCTCCAGGGAGCGCCGTGTTCACAGGAAACAGACTAAAATGGATTTTAAAAGGGTTGTGGCTCATTTGGCCGTTGCTAGCAGAAGATTTCCACATCAAGTATGGCTTCATACTGTAACCCCCACCTTGCTGTTGCTTCTTTTGAATCATTTTTGTCATTTTATATTGCTGGTAAATTAGAAGGCCAAAACGGGGAAAGAAATGGATTGTCTGTAACAAGAATGTGGTAAAAATCAAGATGAAAAAAATATATGTTTGACCCTTTTCTGATTCTTTTATTCATTACATTCATTCGTTTTTGTTTTGTTATTTTGTATTTGTCAATCTGCAGTGTTCAAGATGGGTTGTTGGCCGTTTCTGTCGAGGTCTCAACAACTTCTCTACACCAGTATGATGATCAATAGTGGTTGTTGCTTTGCTGACTCAACTCTTGGTTAACTTCTCACCTCAGCTGAAGATTGACACCTTTTATAATTCGGAAGCCTCTTAAAAAAAAAGTAAAATGTTTTTTTTAAATAAGATTTTGATCTGGTGGAAGGGAGCAGGCTTAATGCTGAACTGATGTATTTCATTGAATATGTGCAATGCTTCAACGTGAATACAAAAACAACCTTTTTAGCTGAGAATTTCTTGGTGGTAGGCCTAAGTGTGGCAAACTACAGTACAGGACTGCATTTCCATAAATGTAGGCTGTGTGTTTGAAAGACAAGGGGTTGAGCCATGCGTTTCGTTAAGTCCTGTGGATATAAAAATGTTTCCAGCATAACCTCGTCTTCTATGTAGTAAGCCGTACAATAAATGTACCTTGCATAGCTGTTGTGCTTTTTCATACTCTTTCAGACCAATGGTTGATCTTTTCCAAGAAATGCACACCTGAAACATAGCTGCCTCGTGGCATCAGTGTACCTTGTGAAATATTATTGAATTTTCATAACTTGTACGATGTCTAATATTCACCCAATAAAATAAGTGATGTTTCAATTTCTGGGTTTTTTTCTCCTTATGTTCTTCCCCCACATTAGGCCGACTAAACTACACAGCATTTGACAGTCTGACAGATTTTGCCGTTCTGCGGGTTCCACGACGAAATCTCGCGATAGCTGTGATCAAACCACTCGTGTGACGACACACTGGTGACAGATCTCAAATCTGTGGCTACGGCTACGTACCGAAACCGAGCGGTAGGAAAAATGGCGTTCACATTCGCGGCCTTTTGTTATATGCTTGCGCTATTGCTCACGGCAGCCCTTATCTTCTTCGCGATTTGGCACGTAAGTATATAAATATGTGTTCGTCGTCGCACGTTTCAATTTACAACGAGATGAGACGAGGCTAACGTATTACGTTAAGATGTGGGGGGGGGGGGGGGTGATGCGTTGTTGTTCCGCATCAACTCGGGTCACGTTCCAGTTCGTCTAAAACGCGGATCCTCTTCCATGTGTGTGACGGGGAGTCCCGTCGAGGCCGCTGCGGCTCGGTGACAGGACGTGTCACCGGGAACGCGTCCGTCCCAGAATGAATGGCACACACCCTGTTGCTAGCTAACGGTTAGCGAGATAGACCAACCTGTCTCACACACACACACCGTTTTAAAACTGCCCATGCGTATTACGGCCATTATATACGTGTATTATTATCAGCACCGTTATATTAACTTTATATTATGTTAGCGTTATAACGATCTGCGGTGTGTCGCCGTGTTCATGGTGAGACGAGCTAGCTAGCCAACGCGTATTAACCGTTTGGTGAGTCAGTCCCTTGGCTCAGGGGTTCCTGCCTCGGATTTCAACTGACTGAGTAGCGTCAGTGTATATTATTATTATTAGCACTGTTTACACACACTGTGAACGAATGACAATTAATACAAAACAATCATTGTGGTGATATGACACACACACACACACACACACACACACACACACACACACACACACACACACACACACACACACACACACACAATATATATATATATATATATATATATAGTGTGTGTGTGTGTGTGTGTGTGTGTGTGTGTATATATATATACACATACACACACACACACACACACGTGTTATTTTATTAAAACGTTACTTTTGCCTCCAGATAATCGCCTTCGATGAGCTGAAAACGGACTACAAGAACCCTATAGATCAATGTAACACCTTAAATCCGGTAAGGATGAAGATGACCTCCTTCCTCTGCCTCTTTCAATGCATGCTCGTATGCTTTTGTCCATTGTGTTATTTTAGGATGCGTTTATGCGCCTTGTAGACATTTCCAATTGATTTCTCTGCGCTGTTCTGCTAAGTAACCTGCCTGTTGTGAACCACGAGTGATTTGTCAGCTGTCAAACTCTAACGCATTTTATTTTTTTGTTTTCTAATCTGCTTTATTTTTTTTAATTTTCTTTTTACATTTTTGTTAACGGCAAAAAGACAGTTGAAAAGGTCAAAAAGATTAAACGAATCAAAATTGCGTTGAAGGTTTGTATAAAACTTTAAAGAATGCCCGCTCAGTACAGTACAGTTTGTCATTCTGCACGCTGGAGTGTTTGCAAACGTTTTTTCAGTTAACTAATCAGAAAGGGAAGACTTGGTTCAAACACAGATTATATCTCATGGTGTCTGTCCCATCTTGTTAGCATGGCTACCACAGAAGGCAAAAGTCAGTGTTTTTGAGGCTCTTATGGGTGTAAAATCCACTAGTTTTATTTTTTCCCCCTGTCATTTTCTTTTTACGAACATGCCAGCTGCAGTCTTATAGCCAATATATAAAGGAGCAGTAGTTCACATGGAGCTTAAACGAATCAAAGAGCCTGTTGCTGTAAACGTATTATACAGAGGCCCTGGTGCCCATTAACAGCAGCACCCTCGAATGAAGAATGCAATCATTTATCAGCGGCCCACCATGTTCTCGATGACTCAAAGCACACGCGTGTTAACTGAAAAGACTTGCAAATGCTCAAGACATGCATGATCTTTATTACAACCTCCCCTCTCTTTGCATTTAGTGTTTTTAAAGTTATTGGTAAATTATCAAAAAGTAATAAATTCAGCCCACGGAACCCATCTACAGTTGCAGAAATATTTGGGGAGTTTAAGGTTTTGGGTCCACGCAAGTGGAGAGATGGCTGCTTGTTAGAGGTCAGCCTTAATGTACCTGTTTGTTCTGAGCTAAAATACACGTTTAAACTCCTCCCTGTCTTGTAGGTATCTGGTGGAAGCGATTACGTGATTTAATTTAGGAAAAAATAAGTGGATTAATGGATTGTTTTGGTTTTAAAGCTACAGAAAATCACCTGGGGTTTGGAACAGATGGCAGAGGAATACTAATCCTAGCTCAGCAATATTTCAGTGGGCCATGATTGGTCAGGAACTTTAGTAGTGGGAGGAGTCTCGTTTGTTAACCAGCATCTTCTATTTCCGTCACATTGTGGTCAGTCATCTCAGCAGTCCGTAGTTTCGTAACAGTCGGCGTCCTTTCCCTCAGCTCAATTCAGACTTCCCCTCAGTAGAGCGATCGGCTGCTCTTCCATTTTCTGGCAACACAGTGCAGGATTTCACCACCTCCACTGCCCACCCCATCCACCCCCCACTCACCTCTCCATCTGTGGGCGTGTGGTGCTCACCCCCAGCCTGGGCTCTACATGCATGCATGGCTTCCATGTGACGACTCCATCTGCCCCTGCCCAGGCCCCCTCCTGGCCTCCGACCCTCCCAGTAGCTCCAGTAGCGGACACTTCCATAACTGGCATGGTCCCCCCCCCTCTGAGTTGTGTGTCGCCCGTGGGTGCAGTGTTTAGATGTGCCCTTCTCACTGTTGAGATGCACCAACACGCCCTGTATAGGTTTATATGTATCTGTAGGTTTATATGTGTATCTGTAGGTTTATATGTGTATCTGTAGGTTTATATGTGTCTGCAGGTTTATATGTGTATCTGTAGGTTTATATGTATCTGTAGGTTTATATGTATCTGTAGATTTATGTGTATCTGTAGGTTTATATGTGTGTCTGTAGGTTTATATGTGTATCTGTAGGTTTATATGTGTATCTGTAGGTTTTAATGTATCTACGTTTTATGTGTCTGTAGGTTTATGTGTATCTGTAGGTTTATGTGTATCTGTAGATTTATATGTATCTGTATGTTTGTGTCTGTAGGTTTATATGTGTCTGTAGGTTTATATGTGTATCTGTAGGTTTATATGTGTCTGTAGGTTTATATGTGTATCTGTAGGTTTATATATGTATGTGTAGGTTTATATGTATCTAGGTTTATATGTGTATCTGTAGGTTTATATATGTATGTGTAGGTTTATATGCGTATCTGTGTAAGTTTATATGTTTCTAGGTTTATATGTATCTTTGGGTTTATATGTGTCTGTATAGCCTATATGTTTGCACCATCCACAGCGATGCATGGTGCTTAACATGGTGTTCCTTTACACAGTGCATGATCCTACAGCACTGTTGGGTAGATCTGTCTCTCTGTCTGTCTCTCTCTCTCAAAAAGCCAACTGGCTTCAGTACATCACCTGCTGTCCATGCAAATGCATTTATTCCAACACATCCTTGACCTTGGAATAGAGCAAGGAACAATGTATATCAGGCCATAGGTGGTCTGTGCTTTACTCGTCTTTCTCGGAGGTCAGCCTGCAATTTATAGACTTTTAAAATGACTGTGTTCCTCATGCGTGCGCTAGGGGAGTGTCTTTAACACAATCAGTGGCTACTCCATGTCCTCACACTCTAGTTTCAATCCAATCAGTATTGATAAAGTCTGACCCCACATTTGTGCTAAATGATTTACAACAACAACAACAACATCTTTTGCATAGACTTTAAAAACAATTCACGGTGTGCAAATATTCACCGGCCACTGACTAAAGCACTGTCCCATCCTTCTGACTCCGTGTGTGTTTTGTCTTGTGTGTTTCTAGTTGGTGCTCCCGGAGTACCTGATCCATGTCTTCTTCTGCGTCATGTTCTTCTGTGCCGCCGAGTGGCTCACCCTGGGGCTCAACATGCCGCTGCTGGCCTACCACGTCTGGAGGTATATGATCGTTACGGCGTGTTTGACTGTTCAGATCTTACATTCCAGTCTAAAGTGGCATTGAGGAGACGACTGGGAGCAGCAGGTTATTGCAATTGTTCAAATTAACACCAGGTGATGCCAGGTCACTTGCCTTTTTACGACACAAATAAATGACAGCTGCAATAGCCCTGTTCCACCAGAGGTGGTGGTGATTAGCTAACCTTTGCACCATACCTGCATGCACCCTGGCTTAGCAGCTAATGGTTTTATCGCATGTCTGTCTTCGTTTACATACTGTTTTGGCTTATGTTTTTAAATAATCGTCTCATCCACTTGACGCTATGGCATGGGCTTCAGCGCGACAGAAGTGCAACAGGCCAGTACTCCTCTGTTGCCTTTAAGAAGTCTGGGCCCGTGAACCACCTGCATTCCGTGAAAGTTGCAGCAGTTAAGCCTCGAGACGCATGGTCTGCAGGGTTGAGCTTGGTCCCCACATGCCTCCATTGCGAGACTTTTGATGCTTCTCTGATCCTGCTTACCCTGTTTGCCACAAAGGTTTTGAATCTTTGACTCTCATTTCGGATGTACTTTAGGACGGACGTGCTGTCTGTCCAAAAGACATCTTTCTAATGGAATCTGAAGTTCCGTCGTCAGAATTCCCTCCATCTTTGCTGCCAGTGCTGAAGCAGTCAGTTCCATTCGCGGAATGGTCATTTGTTTCACTGGTGCGACCCGGGCTTTCCCCATAATGAAAGCAAGGTGAACTTCGTGCCTGGCATTGGTCAGTCTTAGGTAAGTTGCTGTTCTGTATCCTTTTTCTGAAGCATCACAAAAGTGGTGCAGTTGGGCTGAAGTAATTGTTCCAAAACGTTTAGGTTTTATGCATCTGTCTACGCTCAACTTGGCAATCTGTTCGAGTCCTATCAACCACTCTTTCCAGGATTGCACAAAGTGTTGTGGCAATTCCTCATCCCATCCATAATTGTGTTTGCATAACTCCTGCAAGATATGTTTAGCCGTAAACACGTATGGGGCTAAGAAGCCAAGCGGGTCATAAACAGAAGCAACAGTGGACAGGATTCCTCTCCTAGTGCACGGTTGATTTTTCAGTGACACACGAAACTTGAAAGTGTCATTTTCTGCATTCCATTGAACCCCTAAGGCTCTTTCCACAGGCAGGGTTTCTGTATCCAGATCCAAGTCCTTTGTGTCTTTGTCTCGGTCTTCTCTTGGGATTGAGGCAAGTACAGCTTTGCTATTGCTCATCCATTGGGTTAGGTTGAATCCACCCTTAGCGCAGGCAGCTTTGATGTCTTTACATAGTGCAATGGCATGCTTCTCCGTGGGGACAGATTTTAAACAGTCATCAACGTAGAAGTTGTTTTGGATGGTGTCTAGTGTCTCAGCTGAGAAGTTGGCCTGGTTGTCTTTAGCTGTCTGTTTCAGAGCATAACTCGCACAACTTGACGACGACGTGGCTCCAAAGAGATGCACGGTCATTCTGTACTCCCTCAGCTCCTGAGTCACATCCCCTTGTGGCCACCAAAGGAATCGCAAGTAGTTCACATCAGATGACTTGACCTTGACTCTGTGAAACATGCTTTCGATGTCAGCCATAAAGGCTACTGGCTCCAGACGAAAGCGGATGAGAACACCAATCAAAGAACTGCTAAGATTTGGACCTTGGATGAGTTGGTTGTTCAATGAAACACCTTGGAAGGATGCAGAACAGTCAAAGACCACACGCAACTTCCCCTTCTTGGGGTGGTAGACCCCATGGTGAGGTATGTACCACACCTTTCCATGGCCAAAACCACACTCTTCCTGTGGGACTGGCTCCGCATATCCCTTTTCAATCATGGAGTTGAGAAATGTAGTATACTCTTCATGGAACTTTGGGTTATTTTTAATTTTAATTTTTATTTCCTTTTCAATGATGTGACACGCTGCTCTGCCATTTGCCTGTCATTGGGCATCTTACATTCTCCAGTCTTGAATGGGAGTGGCAGATAGTAACGTCCATCCTTAAGCTCTGCAGAGCTTTCCATCGTGTTCATGAAGCGCTTGTCCTCAATTTACATTTCGGTCCTCTCTTCATAGTCCTTCTCTGGGAAGTCATGGTTGTATTGTTGAAGCAGAAGGTTGTCCAGAGTTGCCACGGAGACACGGTTGACAAGCAAGCATGAAGTTGAGTCTTTGCAGACACAATCTTGGTGAAGTATACCATTCACCACCCATCCTAAAATGGTCTTAACGGCATAAGGTCCACTACCTTGGCTGTTAAGAACCTTCCATGGCTCCATGAGCTTGGGTGCACTGTTTCCAATCAGAAGCCCTATGTCTGCATCAATCTGTGACAATTGGACCTCCTTCAAATATGGCCACTCCTCTACGTCCCTTTGCATGGGTATGTGCTCTTTGGAAACAGGAATTTCAGCCTGGGTGTAAACCTCAGGCAGACGTACAAAGTGGTTGTCCTCCATACTGCACACTTCCAGACCAGTCAGCACGTGGGTTGTCACTGGCTTTTCCTGTCCCATAGTTTTCAGCACTATGGTTGTTCGCTTACCAGCGGCATTCAGCTGCTTCTTCAGTGCATCCGTGCAGAAGGTAGCAGAGCTGCCTGGATCTAGAAAGACATAAGTCTGAATGATTTTGTTAGAGTTATGAAGCTTGACCTGTACTGGCACTATGGAGAGAGTGCAATGTTTGCTACCGGCCCTGATTGGCTTATCCAAAGATACCAAAGCACTACTGAGTGATGTCTTTTCGCTCTTTGCTTCGCTCCTTTGGATATGTAAAACAGTGGGGTGCAGTTGCTGGCAGACTCCACAAGACATGCGCCTTTTACAGTCCCTGCTGAGATGGCCTTTGTTGAGACAGCCAAAGCAGATCCCCTTCGACCTGAGCAACTCCACTTTCTCAGCGTGTGACTTCTCGCTCATCCTGTATGGAAATGTCATGGCTTCCAGAACAACAGATGCAGAGTGTCTGGTTTGCTTTCTTCACTGATGTTTTCTCACCAGGCTCACTGTGTTGAACATCCTTTACCGCAGCTATGGTAGCGAAGCTGCTTCTCTAGCGAGTGACACCAGCACTAGATTTGGCAACCATGTTCCTGAAGGTTCCTTTAATGTCCTTCTTTGCTACGGGCTCCTGTATGTCTCCAAACACAGGATCCGACATCAGTTTGGCGTTTCTTTCAATGAATGCTACCAGGTGAGGAAATTGGGCCCGTCTTTTGGTCCTTTCCGAATGGTCGTAGGCAACCGACCTCCACCTTTCCCTCAATTTGAATGGTAACTTGGAGATCATGGTTCTCATGTTACCAAGACTGTTCATTTCATCCATGCAGTTAATGTCTTGCATACTGTTACAACACCCTCTTAAGAAGAGAGCATAGGCATTGAGAGCCTTCCTATCTTCTGCCTTGATGGCAGTCCAGTTAAGGGCCTTCTCCAGGTATGAGGTTGCAATGAGGAAGTCATTTCCAAAGTTTTCTTTTAGCTGTTTTTTGGCTTCCCTGTAGCCCCTCCTAGGTTCCATGTACAAGCAACTGCGCACAAGGTCCTGTGGTTGTCCAGTAGTGAACTGTTCCAAGAAGAACAACCGGTCACAATCTTCATTGGTTTTGTCCTGTATGGTGTGTTCAAATGACTGAATGAAACTCAGATAATGAAGTGGGTCACCTGAAAAGATTGGAATGTCTCTGGATGGGAGCAAAGAGAGCCTTTGTTCTTTTACAAGCATCTCCGTGACATAATTTTGCCTTTGCAAGACTGTAGACAAGTCCAAACTGGCATCAATTGGCTGTCGAGGTGCAGCACGTCTACTGCCCTCAACATCCCCAGGATAAGGTGTCTCCCTTCTTTGGAAGCCAACATAAGATTCCGGTGTCTCTTGTGCTCCACCCTCTTCTACCTCCTCTTCATCCTCAGCATCATCCCGATGGCCAGCATAACTCAACCTTCTTTGTTCTGTAAGCGCATACTCCTCTTCATCCTTATCATCTTTAACACAATAGCCAGCGTAACTCAACTTCTTCCTTTGATGTGAAAGGGTGTGTTCTTCTGTAAAAGAAGAGGTTTCTGTTTCTTCCAGAACCTTTATCCTGGCATCTGCCGCTGCTATTTCAGTTTGTATAGCAAGCTTTTCTTTTCTGGCCTTCAGCTCGGCCTCTTCTTTATCCAATGGCAGCTTTTCCTCCAATGCGGCTGAGCGCACCAATAAGGCAGCACGTTCAGCTTCAGCTGCTGCCTTTCTAGACCGAGATGAGGTTGTTGATCTTCCCGCTTGACTTTGACTGTCCTCCGCTCTTAGTTCAGCATCAGCCTTAAGCTGCTGTTCAATAGGAGCAAGGCTAAGCCATTGTACAACCTCATCCTGAAAGTCATGCATGTTAGCCAGTTTAGGCTTAAACCAGCTTGAGTGGTCATCAGATGCTTCCTCCTCAGACTGTAGTTCTTGCACTTGGCTGTGCAAATCCTTGAATCCTTTCACAATTCCATCCATGTCTTTCATGAGTCCCCGAACAGCCTTTACATTAGAATAGTCCACCATTAGTGATACCGTTATGTTCTTTGTTTTTGTGTACATTGAGAGTTTAGACCTTCTTGCATTCACTAACATTTTTTATTTTTCCTCCATGGCTTGTGGTGTGGGTTTTGGCACTCTTTTATCTGCCATCTTTGTTTTTATTTATTTTGAGCAACAATTGTCAAATACTTACTTTTATGTGCACATCAATGTGCTTATTTTGCACTCCTTTTAGTTTAGGGCGTTTTGGGAGCGTTTATTTCATCAAACATTTCCTTTCCATATCATTTAGCATCATAGCTTTTCAGCATTTTCATAG
>OOFB01008839.1:0-12804 GCA_900323305.1 Trachyrincus murrayi | reverse complement strand
TTCAATGTCTCAATGATGGCATGTTTTAAGTCAATATATATATATATATATATATATATATATATGCATTGCGCATAAAAAGACAAAAATGAGCCATGTTCTAGTGTGCAATAATGCGCCCCCTGGTGGCCAAGAAGTGTCATAAATTGGCTCAGTGTTAGCTGGCGTTGCAGTGTCCTCTGACATTGTGCAATATATTTAACACGAGAAGTGTAAATACGCTCGAGCATTGAAGTGTCACTTGATACAAAGAGAGAGGATATAAAATGTAGCCTTCAGGTTTAATCACTTTTAAGTCAGCGGATAAACCACCCCTATTGTTCTGTCTTTGTTCTCTTGAGGTTTCTCCTCCTTTACAATTATTGTTATTGCCTGTTTGTGCCACTACAGCAAGTCAATGCGTGTTTTGAGAAAAGACTATTGCGTAAAGTCGTGGATGTAGTTGCTACTCTGACTCTCTGTAGTGACTGAAGACTGCACAAAAGAGAAACCGTGAAAAAGCCTGCAGGCTGACGGTTAGGCTTAACTGCTAAGTTAAGATCCTTTGTTTGGAGAACAAGGGACGCTGTTCTTTTCGCGCTTGCTCCGAGGAAACATGTGGAAGTGATTGTGCCGAGCGGTTGGAGCGGTGTGTTTCTCGGCTGCAGAGTGCGGAGCCCCCGGGGGAACCTCGCTCGGATACCCCGCTCCACTGCCCCGAGATAGGTGACTCCTAATGAGCCTTTATTCTGCCCACCCCTTGGTCCGGCAGGTCAACCCCGGGCTACGAGGTCTGGGGACTTATAGAATAGTTGGATAGTAGCCCGTCTATGTGTGGATAAACAGCTGACGCACCTGCACCAACACGTAGGTGTGCTCGTGTTACCATGTAGCGCGCGCGCGCGCGCACACACACACACACACACACACACACACACACACACACACACACACACACACACACACACGAATGATCTATTATCGAGAGAGAGAGAGAGAGAGAGAGAGAGAGAGAGAGAGAGAGAGAGAGAGAGCGTCACCAGTAGATATAAGGTGGTGTTGGAGCGCCCTCTATGAGTTTGTGGAGATAAATTTTGTTTGCTGGTAAAAAACGCTTTTCCCATCGTGTGGCCTACAGGCAAACAACAAATACTTAAGTATGCAGAGAGAACACGTTAATAGTCACAGTGCATTTCTGTTGGCGAGAGAGCTATTAATATTCGGGGTGTTTAATGGTTTAAGGGTTTGCAAAATTGTAATCAATCAAACTTCACCGTGGGCCTAAACCTACAGATTTGTTTTCACAAACTTACTTATTTAGTAGACAATTCTAATTGCAAATAAAAAGAACATACATCTGTATGGAGAAAAATGAAACAAAATATCCATCTCATTTCAAACGACAAACTCGACTTGCTGCTGTGCGTTTTCATCTGAAGGGGACTCTTATTTTGAAGAGAACCTCTGCAGGGCGGAGAGGAGGAGAGGCGAGGAGGGGGCATTTCCTGGGAGTTATTTACTTGAGCCAGATGATTAGTTTTTTTGGGGGGGGGAGGAGGAGTATGGACTGTAACATTGAATCAATTACAGGTCGCTGTAGCCCCGGCGCATTCAGAAACGCGGCTGTGGAAGTGGACGGAGCGGCGCACGTATGCTCGCTCTGCCGGCGGACAAACCACTTCTCCGGACTCATACTGCACCTTGGACCGGAGCCTCCTGGAGCCTTCACGCTCCCGATTCACATTGGATTTAATTAATCGAAAGGAATATAAAACACTGGGATTGTAAAAGGTAATAGAATGGTTTGAATCTTGATGAAGATTATTTAATTTCATAACAAATGTAAGCTGTATTGGCGCCCATTAATTGAGGGTATGGGAGTTTTTTTAGGCCTAATGTCAATTAAAAATCAATAATAACAAAAAAACGAACTTAACTTCACAAAATCTATTTAGTTGAATCACCACCAATTCAAAAAAGCGTTTTATCCAATCATTTTGAATCAGCTGAAAATCGGGTTATTTCTCCTGCAAAAAAAAGTTATTCCTCCCATTAAACTGGACTGGGATGCCCACTGCGTTTCATTTTCTGCAACACATTATAGGTGGATAGAGAGCTACTTATGATAGGAATTCTATCTTATCGTCCACCATATGGTCTCACCTCCGGGGGCCTAGCGGGCAGACGTGGCTCCCTCGGCGGGATGAAAGTGCTCCATGTCGGCCTCACAGCTGGAGGTGTCACCTCGCGGACTGAGGCGCTATTGTGGAGATGCCTGACATTTAATGGGAAACACATTGGAGAAAACCTATACTTTTTTTTTCTTCGCCTGCACATGGAATGCTTTAAGATGGAATATCTGCATTGGAATGATCCGAGACTGCGGACCTGAAAGTGGCAAAGAGGAATGAAACTTTTTCATCTGGACATACTGTGCGTCCTTCTCCAGAGTCACAACTTTTGAAGTACTCTGCCGGTGGATATAGGAGACACTATACGGCACGCGTATTGCGTAACTATATATTTTGTATCTACATGTTGCTGTTATAATTAACTTATTTTGTAATCGTCGAGACGCGCTGCAAAAAAAGTCAAGAGTCAAAACTTTTAATGAGTTGGGGGCTCATTAGGGGTCCGCTCCCCCGCTGTGAGGGAAAGATATTGCTCAGACGATAAGATCGATGATAATCTATAATCAATCAATCGATTCAGCACACACCATGTAGGCCTACTAATAAGCAATTGGACATCGCAGTTTTTCTAAGTCTGAATATGAGAGTAGAGTAGACAGTAGAGTAACATTCCTTCAGTCTAGCGCACGACCCTTGAATGAAGAGAGCGACGGTGTGACTGGAAAGGACAAACACTGAAATCTCCTTTCAGAATGATTTGTTTGCAACAAGTTGTGTTCACACCCTTGCCATAGAAGATTTACAATGTCTGGAGATTCCCATGCGAATAATGCTTTGGGTGTGTGTGTGTGTGTGTGTGTGTGTGTGTGTGTGTGTGTGTGTGTGTGTGTGTGTGCGCGCGCGAGCGCGTCCACTAATTATAGTCTTGCTAAACGCAGGTTGGCACGGTAATTAGCCTGTCCTGTCCCGGATGAATCAAGGCCACAAACACTCCTTCAGAGCAAACCGTTTTTTAGAGTGTTTGTATAGGACGATGTTGTTCGATGGATTTCCCTTAAAATCCATATTGGACAAAGCGCATAATCCATTGAGGACATTGCGTTGTGGATTCAAAGGAGAAAATAAAAGATATAAAACAGAGGTGTGGAGACATTGTTTCAAAAAAAAAGTTGAAGAGGCAGTTTTAGAAGTTTGGATGAACTCTTACAGCAGCACCCAGTGTGCTTAAATTATTGTTTCGCTCTTCTTCCCTTGATGGAAGCCAGGGTCCGAACATCCCGGGCAGATAACAGATACATGAGCATCCCTGGACAACATCAATGGTGGTCAAACGGACCGTGAAGGAACCAAGTCGATGTTGTTTTAAAGAAATTCGATTCTAATTGACAACTAGATTCACTTTATATATTGGCCCTTGTTTTTCTGCGCGTATGCGATTTCCCTTCAGTAGGCCATATTTTTGAGGAAAGAATCATTCGTTTTTATTTTTATTTATAGTATAGAGTACAGTAGGCCTATTCTTGTTTCGCAAATTGAAAAAGAAGAAAACAATCCGGAGATGTAACCGGAGCCTGACGCTATAAAGTGGACTATGTCGCCATCTAGTGGCCAATGTGTGAAAAACGAAAAAACTAAATGTTTAGTCCATCTGCCTGCCCCGAATATTCCCCAGATGTGCAGCCAGAAATCAACGCCCTTATACTAAAAAAAAAACTTTAACACTCATACTGTTAGTGAAAACCTGCCTCACAGCACAGATCAGATTATTAACCCTCTAAACATGTGTTTTAAATGTAAATATCAATGTTGTTGGATGAGCGTGGAGTGAGACATCATGTAAACTCTAGGAGTGAAGTGTTTACGTGACCCATTAGTGAAACATGTGTTTTTCATTTACAGGACGAAAAGAAAAACTACGGTCATGGCCGAAATGAAGACATTTCTTCTTTTTGGAGTTGTCTTGCTGGGCGCCATATCAGGTAAGAACTCAAGATTTGAAGACACACTAACTGTCGTTTTTTTTTAGTTTATGTATTTCTGTGTTGCACAATCAACATTTCATCCAACGTGTCACCATGTGCAGCTTCCTGCGGACTCTCCCCGCCAACCATCGTGTCCAACGAAGACGAGTTCGTACTGTCGCCTCTCTCCGTGTTCAACATCAGCTGCACGGGGAAGAAGAACGTGGTCTGGGCCGAGCCTCTGCCCGAGAACACCTTCGTGTACCCGGGCTACTACACCTCCACGCTCTTCATCTACAACGCGTCCGTGGAGCACACGGGCTACTACACCTGTCAGTACGAAAACCCCGACGTACGACCGGGCGACGACGACGACGACGACGACGAGAACAAGGCTGATATTTACGTTTTTGTCGCAGGTGAAGAATAAATTTTGCCCCTGTTTGATTTAATCGTCATTAGTTTAACTAGGGTTGTGTTTTAATGGGAATACAGTGAACAAGGCTCGTTGACAGGAGGATGTTTAATATGTGGCAAACGTCTGGAGGTTTGCGTTCTGAGTTGGCGCTTGATCGTTGATCGTGTCGTGGCGATGTCATTCCACGTGCAGACCCAGAGGCTCCGTTCGTCCCGGAGGATGCGGCGAACCTCGCGGTGCTCCAGGTTTTCGGCAATGGCGTAATCTCGTGCCGCGTCTCGGACCCCCACTCCCACGTGACGCTGAGGAGGGTTCCGGGCGGGGAGGAGATGCACGCTCCCTACGACAACAAGATAGGCTTCTTCAGCATCCTGCCCGGGGGCCAGTACCGGTGCGAGACCACCGCGGCGGACGGCCGCACGGTCCACAGCGACACGTACACCGTGGGGAACCTTAAAGGTGCGAATTGACGTTTTAAGTTTTTTTAAAAGTTTTTTTTTCTTTTCTTCGTGGACTAAATCAGCGCATATCACTCATTATGTTTTGTTGCTATGTATCTGTTGTTAGCTAATTAGGTAGGCTAATTCACAAGTTTGACTGGATGAGAGCTTTTACTTTGGTCACGTCAAGGTGAGAGACCTTTTCCCTTACCAAAGTAAAAGATCTCAAACTGCAGGTAGAAGGTGTCGCGTTGAGTTGTGACTTTATAGCGAGACTACAGAGATTAGTAAGGAAGTTCTGGACATTCTGGACACAGCTTGTAACAGTCACTCCTTGCGTTGACCAATCAGAGAGCTCCGTGGTGATCTAAGGTGTGACATCATGTCATTATCGCCGTGGGAGATGACCACATGGGTTACACACCGAGCATGTGTGTGTGTGTGTGTGTGTGTGTGTGTGTGTGTGGGTGTGTGCGCGTGTGTGCGCACACGTGTGATAATGCAATGATGTCATGAAATGCCACTTGGTGAGGAGAGAAAAAAAGAGAGAGAGAATATAGAGTAATAGAGAGCGAGAATGGGAGAAATAGAGAGGGAGAGAAATAGAGAGGGAAAGAAATAGAGAGGGAAAGAAAGAGACATTGACAATGAAAAGTGGAGAGAAAATGAAAGAGATAGAAGACGAGAGAAGAAATAAATAGAAAGAGAAATAGAGAGTGAGTGAAGGAAAAAGAGAGAGAGAGAGAGAGCTGAGGTCATGGTTGTGGTGAATCGAGAGATGACCGTCTGGCTGTGTGTGTGTGTGTGTGTGTGTGCAGCAGAAGAGGAGGACTTCCACGTGGAGGTGAGGGCCAGTGAGGAGGCAGTCAGGGCCGGCCAGCCCTTCAACATCACCTGTGTGGCCCCTGAGGGCCCCGTCTATGTGCAGAACTGGCTCCACCCCAGCAGACAGGTACTTAAGCACAGCCTCCATGTCTGTTTCTATGTCTCTCTCTCTCTGTGTCTCACTCTCTCTCACAAACACACACACTCACATATACTCTCACACACTCTCTCTCTCACACACACACACACACTTCCACTATCTTTGTAGCGTTGCTTTTTTTCAGCTCTGAAATTTTTCCCGGCAATTTTCTGGTTACTTCAGTAGCAGTATTCTTCTTTTTTTATGTCCTCTGCTTGGCCCCTGACTTCCAGACAGAAGAGACAGAGTCTTTCTCAGCATTCACTTCAGCACCGGAACGCTCCATTTAACAGCGGGAAAAAAACATTTACTTTTGTGTTCTTTCACTTTTACAATCGTTTGGAGCCAAACTGGGCGGTGTTTGAAGCTGGAGAGAGTCAGCCGTTAGCTGTTAGCTGTTAGCCGTTAGCCGTATCGGACAGCGGCGGGAGAAGACGCCAGCGGTGTGCTAATGAGAGGAGCAGGCACCAGGACGTTTAGACGGGGCAGAGCAGTTAAACCTAAACCTCCCGAACCCCCAACCAGATGGGGAGCAGAGGAGAGGAGAGGGGGAGAGGAGAGGATGGGGGGGGGGGAGAGGAGAGGGGGGAGAGGAGAGGAGGGGAGGGGGGGGGGGAGGGGGGGGGGGGGGGGGGGGGGGGGGGGGGGGGGGGGGGGGGGGAGGGGGGGGGGGGGGGGGGGGGGGGAGAGAGGGAGGGAGAGGAGAGGAGAGGGGGAGAGAGAGGGGAGGTTTAAACATCAGGACTGCCTGAAGACAGGAACCACTTCAAAGGAAAACACGGCTAGTAAATCGCGTGCCCTACGCGACCTTGGCGTGTCCAGAGCAGATATATGCCCCACTTTAAGAAGACCCCCGGTGACCCCCCTGCAGAACCAGAGCTGTCTTAACCATGTCTTAGACGTGTTGTAGATGAGTTTTAGATGTGTCGGACACACGTTCACCTCTTCTATTTAATTTGCAATAATGTGTGTGTGTCCATGTGCGGCGTGTGTGCTCTGTGTGTGTGTGTGTGTGTTTTGCACACCACTACTTTGTGTGTGTCTATGTGCATTTCTGTGTGTGTGTGTGGGTGTGTCTGTGTGTGTCTGTTTGTGTGTGTGTGTGTGTGTGTCTATGTGCTAGCTATGTGCTAGCATGTGCATGTGCATGCATGTGGTTTGTGTCTGTATATGTGTGTGTGTCTGTGTGTGGTGTGTAGTATGTGCGCGTTCACGTCCATAATCCCCATAGCACATTGTGCTACAAAACGTCTGTTTTAGTGGGAATCCTACAAGCCATTTTCCAGAGGCGCCGAGTTAAAACCGAGCTCCTCTGACTGCTGCATGGGCTCTATGGTGCAATTACAGGCGTTTAAAAGGCCCTGGGATCCTGATTTATACCCTGGGCCCAGCGAGTGTTTTACCCATCAGCCCTCACCAGCAGAACGCAGGCTCTCTGAAGCCGAGACATAGGAGGACATACCTGTAAAATCACCAAGAGACACAGAGCTGAATATCTGCTTAACAAGACACGCCGAAAGCTAGGCTGTCCTCAGTGTACCTAAACCTCCCTAAAGCTAGGCTGTCCTCAGTATACCTAAACCTTCCTAAAGCCCGATGTTTACATCTCTTCCTCCTCTCTCATCTCTCTCTCCTCTCCTCTCCTCCTCCTCTCCCCTCTCCACTCCTCTCCCCTTCCCTTCTCCTCCTGTTCTCTTCTCTCCCTCTCCCCTCCACCACTTCTCTTCCTCCTCTCCTCCACTTCTCCCCCTCCTCTCCTCTCTCCTCCTCTCCTCTCTTCTCTCCTTCCCTCTTCCTCTCCTCTCCTCCTCCTCTCTCATCCCCCTCCTCTCCTCTCCCCCAGGCCGCGGATGCCATCCAGTTGAAGCACACCTCCCCGGACTCCGTGGCGTACACCCTGAGCGTGGCGAGCGCCCGCACGCAGGACAGCGGCGTGTACGAGTGTTCCGTAATGCATGTCATCAGCGGCGAGACCAGGGTCAACAGCGTCGCCGTCACCGTCTTCGGTAAGGAAGGAGGTCTCTCTCCTCTGATTGGCCGAAGCCCCCACCAGACAGTTGGCGTCCGGCCGCTACTTTAAGGCCGCTAAGTCATCGCAGTGTGATTTGAATATGTCTGAAAATGTTTCTCACTCTCTTTTTCTCTCCCTCTCTCTCCCATTCCATAGAGAAGAACTCATTCGTAGCGCTGGACCACAGCGGTATCGGTACTGTGGAGGTGGTGTCCCTGCTGGAGCAGACAGAGTTCACCATCCTCCTGGACGCCTTCCCCGCGCCCAAGGTGTCATGGCAACGAGACGGGGCCGCCATGCCGGAGAACTACTACCTCTTCACCAAAACCAGCCACATCTCGGGAAACCGGTGAGCAGCGGAACAGATGCCACCTCTAGGGTTAAAAATAAAATAAAAATGACCACTCAACTCAAGTTTTAGTCTCTACTGAAAAATAATGTTCTCTTCAAGGTGAACTAATAAATGTATGCACTGGTCTGCATGTGGCAGGTATGAAAGTGTTGTGACGCTTCGGCACCCCCTAGAGAAGGACAGCGGTAACTACAGCATCACAGCACTCAGTGGAGCTCACTCTGCCCACTTCTCCTTCATGCTCAGGGTCAAAGGTAAGCTGGAGGATAATGGATGGATGAATTCGTTTTTCTCAATGATAATGTGATTTTTTTATCATTATGTGCAAACCCCCAAAGCACTGGGCACTTGTTCACAACAGCTTTTAATTTCTCATTCTTTTAAACTAATTGCAAATGTTTTTGCACATCAATGCAAATCAGTAAGTACAATTTGCACAATTAACAATTGAATATATCTTGCTGATCAAAACTGATTATGTTGCTTCTCAGTTGAATAGTTGCACTCTCCTGTATGAATTATTTCATTGCTTAAGTCATCACATGCACAATAGTCCATTCAATTGTCAAAATCTGTCAGGCATACATACCATGAATATCATTACATTGTAACGTCCGCTAAATTGGTAAATTGCCTGTCAGGTGAAACTTGAACTTGTGGATATATGTGGATATATATATATATATGTGACTGACCCTCACCCCCGGTACCTCCAGGCTCCAGTAGTTCATCGGGCTTCCTCCCGGGCTCTGCCCCAGTGCTGTACCCTGACCGGGAGGACATGGTGGTCCCCCTCCACACCTCCTTCAGCCTGACCTGCCGCGGCCAGGCCCCGCTCTACTGGAGCATGCCCTTTGACCTCCTAGAGCAGACCCAGGAGGACAGCAGCGGCCTGTTCGTCTCCGCCGTCACCGTGGAAACGGCCAGCGCCCACCACACGGGCCGCTACAGCTGTCGCTACGGCAACTCCCCGGAGGATGACGAGCGCACCAGCATCTACATCTACGTACCAGGTACCTGTCTGTCTGTCTGTCTCTATGTACCAGGTACCTGTCTGTCTGTCTGTCTCTACGTACCAGGTACCTGTCTGCCTGTCTGTATGTCTTCCTCCCTGTATACAGTATCTGTCTGCCTATCTATCTGCCTGTCTCTCTCTCTCTCTCTCTCTCTCTATTTATCTATCTATCTGACTGTATCTCCATACTTCTCTATTTACTGTTTGTCTGCCTGGCTAGCTGCCTAGCAAAACTAGTATGGGCCAGCTGGTCTATCAGATTGGCTGAGCGATGTTGCCCCCTCCCTGCTTTGCAGACCCGGACATGCCCTTTGTGCCCTCCCGGCTGCCGTTCGGGAACCACATCGTGTCAGAGCCAGAGGAGATGGCCATCCAGTGCATGGTGTCGAACCCCGGGGCCAACGTGACACTGTTCAACGTGGACACTCAGCGGCCGGTGGCCAGCGTGTATGACAGCCGGCGCGGCGCCCTGGGCGTGTTCCCCGCCGGCACGTACGTCTGCAGGGCGCTCATCGACGGCGAGGAGCACGTCAGCCAGGAGTACATCGTCCATGGATTCATCGATGGGGCAGGTGTGTGTGGGTCTGTGTGTGTGTGTGTGTGTGTGAGAGAAGGGGAGTGTGTGTGTGTGTGTGTGTGTGTGTGAGAGAGAGACAACATTAGTGTGTTAGAGAGAGGCAAGATGCCTTGTGAGCAAGAGAGAGAGAGTGAGAGAGAGAGAAAGAGAATGTGAGAGAGGGAGATGCAGTATAGAGACAAATACAGTGAGAGTATTACAGAGAGTATTATACATTGTATTGTTTGAAAGAGAGAAAGTTTGTGTGTGTGTGTGTGTGTGCGTGCGCGCACGTGTGCATGCATGTCCTGACGAGATCATTTCACACACACACACACACGGAGTGCATGTACATACGGCTGGAGAACGCGTGGCTGAACCGTGTCTCTCCTGTGCGTTTCCATCTCCAGGAGGCTCTGACCTCCACGTGGAGCTCAAGGCCCAGAGGACTGCCCTCCTGGTGGGGGAGACCCTGAACATCAGCTGCATAGCCCACGGACCAGACATCCTGGAGGACCACTGGAAATACCCCGGGAAGCTGGTGAGCCAACGAACCCCCACCACCACCACCACCACCACCACCCTCTAGCGTTCCCTTAAAGACAACATGGGGAGCGGAATTCGTCTTTATCCTCCTGACAGCTGGTTTCCTCTAAACACAGAGTTTTGTTTGTGGTCGTGACAACGAGACAGAAGAGCCGCATAGCATCTGAACCACGAACAACACTGTTAGGGCATTCCCTTCTAAATGCTCCCTCTATCGCCACAGTGAGCACCCTTCCCCCGGTCTGTTCTACACTAAACTAAAAGCAAAGTTTTAAAATAGCTTGGACGAGTTAACGTAACTTAAAATAACTTAGCGTAATTTCCCTTTCAGTGTTATTTAGCGTCATTTACAGAAACGTATTGTAACGTAGCGTAACTTAAGCCTACACTAACCTTTCACTCTAGCCATCGCTTTCAAATTATGATTTTTCCCACCTTTTTCTCCATTGAACATTCATATTCTTTAGACGCTCATACTCACACAATCATCAAAGAACTCAAACACATAAATGCACGTTTAACTTGACCCAACGTAAACCTCAACCCAGCGGCTTATGTTCATCGTTCTTTATCGTAACGTTTATCGTGTTTCTCTGCGTGTCCCTGCAGGCGGAGCGCGGCACCAAGTTTGTGGTGGAGAACAAGCTGAAGCGGGTGATCTACTACACCCTGACCATCCCGCGCGCCTCCACCAAGGACAGCGGCCTCTATGCCTGCTCCATCACCGACATCGCCAGCAACCAGAGCCAGACCAAGGAGCTGCTCATCACCGTCTACGGTAATAAGCCCTCGCTCTTTCACACACGTGTGTGTGTTTACGTCGTGTGTTTGTGTATGTGTGTATATTTTCACACGTGTGTGTGTGCGTGTGTTTCCATACAAATCTACAAAAATGGAGCTAGGTAAATATTACACAGTAAACATGTTTTTTGTGTGTGTGTACACATGTCCATGCTTACCCCCCCTCCCACAGCCACAGCCGCGTGACTGCAGTTCGTAGAATTCTATCCTGCTTGTTTTCTGTATATCTGATTTTGTTTGTTTTTTTCACCACAGCGGGGCCGTTTGTGTCTGTGCATCCGGAGTTCGGTTCCGTGGAGTCAGCGGAGCTAGGCGAGGTGAAGGAGTTCCGGGCGGAGGTGGACTCCTTCCCCAGCGCCCGCATCACATGGCTCAAGGACAGCCTGCCGCTTGACGACGTGACGGCAGAGATCGGAACCACCCTCCATCAGTTCAGCGAGACCAGGTGAGGGGGCCGCACGAATCAAACGCACCCTGGGAAAATACTGAGCACATACTAGAATGATACTCATTTCATATGTTTCGGACTGTGATATATTCATGATGTTTTTTATTTGTTTATATGTGTGTGTGTGTGTGTGTGAGACTGTGATAGGTTTATTATCATTATATATTCATGAATGGGATGTATTTATAACTGTAACACGTGTACGACTTTGATATGTTTGTAATATATGAGATACGCGTATGATTGTGATATGTTTACAATATATGTGGTAAGTGTATGACGTTGACATGTTTATGAAATAAGTGAGTATGTGTACTCACATGTGTATGACCGTAATATGTGTCTAATATAAGTGATATGTGTATGACCGTAATATGTGTCTAATATAAGTGATATGTGTATGACCGTAATATGTGTCTAATATAAGTGATATGTGTATGACCGGGATATGTTTATAATATAAGTGATATATGTGTATAATATATGTGAGTCCCATACCTACCATTACCCTGTTTTCCCTGCAGGTACCAGAGCGTTCTGACACTGATCCGGGCCAAGGAGGAGGACAGCGGGAACTACACCATCCGGGTGGAGAATGGAAACCAGAGCCTCAGCTACAGCTTCGCCCTGCAGGTCAAAGGTAGGTGCTGGGAGTGTAGCAGACCCCCTCATTAAGCTACCTTTATCTCCTGTCTGGACGCAGGCACTCTCGCTGTTCTCACGACCCCCGACCCCTCTCTCTCTCTATTTATCTGTCTGCCTCGTTCTGTGTCCTCCCATTTGTCTCTTCCTCTCACTTTCCCTCTTGTCTCTATCTTCCTCTCACTTTCTCTCTCTGTCTTTATTTTCGCTCTCCTCTCTCTCGCTTTATCTCTCTCTCTCTCTCTCTCTCTCTCTCTCTCTCTCTTTCCCTCTCACTCTGTCTCTCTCTCTCCCTCTCTCTCCCGATCCCTCTATGTCTCTCTCTCCCTCTCCCTCTATGTCTCTCCCTCTCCCTCTGTCTCTGGCACTCTCTCTCTCTCTCTCTCTCTCTTTCTCCATCTCACTCTATGTGTCTCTCCCTCTCACAGTGCCTGCAGTCATCCTGGAGCTCACGGACCTGCACCATGGCTCAGCCACCGGTCAGTCTGTGGTCTGCATCGCCGGGGGGCTGCCCACCCCTGAGGTGGAATGGTTCGTCT
>OOFB01008838.1:0-16716 GCA_900323305.1 Trachyrincus murrayi | reverse complement strand
CCCGGGGGCGGGGGGGGGGGGGGGGGGGGGGGGGGGGGGGGGGGGGGGGGGGGGGGGGGTTAGACAGGCTGGTCACATGAGAAGGCAGTGGGGGAGGAGCAGAGGGGGCTGTTGGGATCAGGCATGGAGGAGGGAGGAGTTACAGTGGGAGGAGTCTTACGGGGGGTGAAGGAGACGATACTACGAGGCATGGGGAGTCTGTAGGAGCACTCGGCCTACAAGGAGTGGAGGAGGAGGCACATGTGGGAGTCATCCATGGCAGAGTCACCACAAGACAAGCACAACATTACAGGAGACTATGGGTTATGTCTTCTGAAGCCGCCAATCGGGGGTCTAAGCATGTAGGACCCCTGATCTGAACCTCTGGAGGTACCTCACGGCCTCCTGGCGTTTCTTGGAGGCGTCGTTGACCTTGGCAGGCAGGAGCTCCAGGCTTCCGGAGAGGGAGGAGCAGAGACTGGAGGAGGGCGTGTGGAGCGCCCGGGGCGCCACGTAGGGCCAACGGGTCAGCCTGGGACTGCTCTGCTCCTTCTCCATGCTGGCCACGATGCGGTCGCGGTGAGAAGCGATCTGGGACGTCCTCAGGGTGAAGGGCTCGCAGGAGGTGACGGGCCGCACCTCCTTGCGGCTCTCCAGGTGCTTCTTGAAGTGGCGGTGCTTGGCATCGAAGTCGGGCACGTCGGCATTGATCTTGGGCCTGTGGGAGAAGTCGTGACCCTCCCCTTCTCCGGCACCGGGGTCTTTGGTCTTCTTGCGTTCATTGAGGCTGCGAGCCAGCATGCTGGGGGGCAATGCAGAGCTGTGCAGCATCTCCGTCGCTCTCATCTGCATCTTGATGGAGCGGTACAGCTGCTCCTCCTTCACATGCTCCCCCGCCGCGGCCTCGTACACCGCCCTGGGCACCGGCTGGGCCCGGAAAGGCTTCACCTCCTGCTGGGAGGATGTTTGGAGGAGGCGCAGCTGCTGCTCCCGCTGCTGCTCCTTGCGGAGCCGCTCGCGCTCCAGGAAGCTGAATGGCTTCGGGGCGACGCAAAGGTTCTGCTCCCGCTGCTGCTCCTCGCGGTCCCGCTTGGCCCGCTCCTGCAGCTCCTCGTAGAGGGGGAGGTGCACGTGCGTGGGCGCGGGGGCGGCGCGGAACTTCCTCTGGCACTCGCTGAGCTCGTCCAGCTGACGCCGCAGCGCCACGTTCTCCAGCTCCACCTCGGAGCGCGTCTTCAACCCACTCTGCTGTCGCTCCACCTCGCGCCGGGTCATCTGGAAGGGCCGCGGGACCGTCACGCGGTGTCGCCATGACTCCTGCTTGGCGTCCTCCTCCTGGTGGCGCCGCCCCTTGCTGTTCTTCTTCCCCTTCCTGCCTCCTCCTCCCGGGAGACTGTGGAGGGAGGAAGAGGAGGGGTGCCGTTGGTGGGGGTCGGGCTTGAAGCCCAGCCACATGTTCTTGATGTGTTCCTTGGGCGAGGAGATCAGGTCTTTCTCCACGTCGTGCTCATCCCCCTCATCTTTGTTGCTAGCCCCCTCGTCTTCGTCAGACGCCAGACCAGAGACCCCGCGGAGCTCCAGGGCAGAGCGGGCCTTTCTCAGCCCACACGACATCCCTGAACTGGGATCCGCACGCGGGAACCTGATGGAAATACGAGCACAGTAAACACACAGTGTACACATAGTATAACCATAAAAACACATAGTATAGCAACAAACACGCATAGTGTAACAGTAAAAACACACAGTATACTAACAAACACATACTATGCATAGGTTGTAGCAAACTCCAATTTTGATTGGATGCTTTGATTGTTTTCAGCCTCACTTGGATAGTCTTTGGTAGTCTTGCTAAATGACTAAATGTAGAGTGTACCTGCTCTGCATGCTGGGGTCCCGGGGGTCCCGGTCGGGGGTCAGGCCGCTGAGCTGCAGCTTCTTGCGGTACATGTTCTCCAGCTCGGCCATGGTGCACAGGTGGGCCCTCTTCAGCTCCTCCAGCTTGCCGTAGTACTCCTGGTTGGAGAAAAAGATCTCCCGCAGGTGGAGGTGGTCTCCCTCGCCGGGGGCTCTGTGGTGCGGACCGAGATCCAGCCGCTCTGGACCGAACCGGACCTCTTCCTCCTCCTCCTCCTCCTCCTCGCACTCCGAGTCTGAGTACTCCATCTGGTGAAGGTCAAAGGTCAGAAGATGTCCAAAAGTACATCAGATACAACTGACTTTTTAAAAATACACCCAGATGTACGATTGATCGACCCAACACCAGTTGGTACGGTCCACCAGGGAGGTGACCGATCTGTGACTTGATCTACCCATTGTACATCTGGGCGGACAGTCCATTTGTAATGTCACTAGTGGATAGATTTTGAAATGGCTTGTGATGACTGACCAGCCTCACACCTGATGGTAATTGAACGGGCCCTTGGGTAAATGAGAAAACAAATTAAGCTAAATGAATATATATATATATATATATTCATATATTAATTTAGCTTCATTTGTTTTCTCTTTCAAACTTTACAGGACACCTAACGTTGAATACATGAAAACATTTAAATGATTTTGTTTGATTATATGTGTGATATGGGGCTTAAAATGGCCAGCTCCTCGTGTGTGTGTGTGTGTGTGTGTGTGTGTGTGTGTGTGTGTGTGTGTGTGTGTGTGTGTGTGTGTGTGTGTGTGTGAGAGGGGGGTGGTGGTAATTACAAGAGGCTTCAGGGACCATAAGCCTATTGACCATATGGCCGACCGGCTCCTGTCTGCGTGTCCCCAGCGTCATGTTTTGGTTCTTAAGGACTGTGATTTCATCACGTGTCCAACGTCCAACTACCGAGTAAAGACCCGGTAATGTTGTAATGTTGTAATAAAATGTTGGTGTGGAGGGATCCTTCTGGTTTATGTTGACACAGCCATTAATTAGTCGAGGAGACCCCAGGAATAATAGTCCAGTAGTCAAACCCCTCCTCACACACAGCACCACTCAATGACAATTTAAACGAAAAAGAACAGATTATGTTTTCAATTTATTTTAATTGTCTATCCTTGGACAACCACAACGTCTACAGTCTTACATCCCCATTCTCGTAGACTAGATCAATGGACTGTTGTTAATCCTGTAATTGGTGTTCACCCAGACCACTGCTAATAGCAGGCTCTACTCTTTGTCTTGACGACCATATAGTTACTAAATGGACCTACTATACAGACCACGTGTTCATATGTTAAAACCATCAAACAAAAGCCCTTAGGTTAGAGACCGTATAAACGTACCTGCGTCTCACAGTCCCGGTTGTCCAGAACTCTCCGTCGCTCGTACAACGCCAGCGGGGTCTTCGTGTGCGGGTCGACCGGCGTCTTCAAGCACGACGTAACCAACGCGTTGGTGCGGTGGGGGTCTGCCATAGTTTGGCAAAGTTACGTTTTGATCATGGTGGAAATTGAGCGCTATCGAGGCGGAAAGCTCCTCGACCGATCTGATGTGTGACGCGCCCCCCCCCGATGTGCGTCCCTGGCAACCGAGCGACGCGCAGGCGCAGAGGAAGCAGCGCTTGTTGGGACGCAGGAAGGGAGGTGGGAGATTGTGATGCGTGTGTTTGTACTTTTGTACGTTTTATTATAGTTTGTGAAAAACATAATACAATAAACGTACCAAAACGTAACACACCAAATGACTTATAATGCAATGTAACCGTGCAGAGTAGAACTGCTGAATACAACTTTTTCCCAATACATTACTGACCCATATGAATATCACTGGTACTTGGATAGCAGTCATTTGTTAGAGACACTCCCCTGTAATTTTCCCTTAAGTACATTTGGGTGTGTGATGTGCAGCAAGACAATTATAATCTGCATTGGTGTATTCTGATGTTTTGATGTCTGGACAGTATTTATACACTTCACAAACACACACTCGCCACTTAATTCAGGATATCAACAATAAGCCACCCTTGAAATATGACAATTACTGTGTGGTTTATTGGCCTTACAATAAACTCAACATCTCACTAACTGCCAAGTATCTGTATCAGTAAAAATAGTGTCTTGATTGTAGAACAAGGTCATGGGATGTTTTTTGTAGCTACTCCCAATTTTGATTGTATGCTTTGATGGTTCTCCACCTCATTTGAGAGTCTCTCGATAAAAGCGTCTGCTGACAGACATGGTAGCATCATTGTATTCACGTGACCAGATGTTATTTTTTTATGAGTTATCTAGTGTAGCTGCATGCATGCATATATATGGACAACAACAACAACGCAAAAAAACACAGAAAAGAGATGGAGTGTCAAACAAAACAGGTGTTTTAATTAAATTACACAACGTAACAACTTGAGAGAACATGACGACTGACAGATCTCGGTTCCTTGTGGTACGAGCAGGCTTCAGTGAGTTCACTAACGGTCCTCTTATCGGGTGTTCACCTGCGAGACAAGAACACCCCAACGTTTAGGAGACAGCAATATCACACAGGAGCTCACATTCAGAAGACAAGTCAGAAGATATCAGTCATCATCCAAAATAAGCCCCACAACCATCCCCATTCATGAATAGTCCCATTAGATTTATTTTTGGAACAATTCTAATATACGAAAAAAAAAAAAATAAAAAAATAAAAAAAAAAAAAAAAAAAAGGGTTTCAAAGTTGGTCATGAACCTTTTAAACAAACCATCTCAAGTTTCTAAAGTCTAACTGCCAAGCTCATCTGCAGGCGTTCGGACAATAGTCCTCAACTCCAGTTGTCGACTGGTAGTTAACTCTTCAGCTCGGGGCACTTTAGGGCTGAACAACATATTATCCAAATCGCATATCGTTCAGCCCTACTTACCACGTCGTCGATCTTCAGGATGCTGCGGACGGTCTCGGTGGCCAGGGTCACGGCACTGATGGAGACCAGGAGGGGCTGGACCACCAGCTCCTCCAGGATGTTGGAGATCCCACCCTGAGAGGACAAAACACAGCAGAGCATCAACACCAGAAACCTGCAGGTCGGCTTTCCCACTTCACTCATGTGTGGGGACGGTGCAGCAAAACCATTTTTTAATTATTTGAATGAGGAGTTTTTTTTTAATAAAGATTATAATGCAAAGCTCACATGCAGACCAAAAGCGAACAAAAAACGGAAGTAAGCTAAACCCTAGAGCTAGAGTCAACGGCAAGTAGAATCGCAACGTCTCGAGCATTGATCCTTGAAACCGCTGAGGTAGAGAACCCTCCTACTGACAGGACGGGCCTCGGCCTTATAGTTGATGCCCACTGTGCCGGCTGGCCACACCGACCTTGCGGACATTGATGCCGGCCGTCTTCTCTCCCTGGGCGTGTCTGTTGCGGAGCTCCGTCACCGTGGAGATGGGGTTGAGGCCGGCGTTCTCGGCGAGCGTGGAGGGGATGACCTCCAGGGCATCGGCGTAGGCACGCACGCAGTAGGCCTCCATGCCCCCCATGGTGCGGGAGTACTCGGCCAGCCTCAGCGCCAGCTCGATCTCCGGGGCCCCGCCACCGGCGATCAGGGCCCTGGGAGTCAAAGGGGTGGTGACAAATAAAACAAAGTTAATACTAAGAGATGCCTAACTATCAGCTGCAGGGTAGTCTCGTGTTTAGGGTGTGACTCCCAGCCGAAAGGTTCTGGGTTTGAACCCTCTGCGGCCCTTGAGCAAGATGCCCCCTAACCCCTACTTGCACCTTAATGACACGCATCTAAACTCACCACCAAGTGGCTTTGGATAAAAGCCTGTTTAATGACTAGATAGTACATTTTGAGTAAATCATGAGTGAAATAATCCAGAACTTGCTTAGATTGCACATCACAGAAGTGAAAAGAAAGCCTCTGATGTGCGAGGGGGGTGTACAAGTCAAGTCAATGTTATTTGTATAGCCCTTAAATCACAGTTAGTCTCAAAGGGCGTCACAGGCCACATATTTGACGCGTACCTCTTCTTGACCAGGCAGCGAATGACACACAGGGCGTCATGGATGGAGCGCTCCACCTCCTCGATGACCAGCTTGTTGGAGCCCCTCACCACGATGCTCACGGTCTTGCCTGGGCTGCTGCAGCCTGTGATCTGCGCACACAGGGGGGCCACACCACCTCGTGTTGATATCATAGAGATGGTACCTTTTCTTTTGATGTATTCATCATTACTTGTTTACATAGGACTACCAAAACGCATGTTTGTGTACAACTCATGTGAATGCCGTGTCTGCCGATGGCATGAAAATAAATAATGTAATCAAATGGAATAAATAGTACAACACAGGAGTATAGTAGTACAGTAGTGTAGTGGACCCTCATGGGGCATCTAGTCTGCCTCTCGTGGCCATGCAGCCTGGCCCATGGGCTTTATTCCATTACTCTCCCAACCCAATAGCCAGCGGTATATGTATAGATCTTGTCGTCTTATCTCTGCTGTAACACCTGAATTTCCCTCACAGTATTAATGACGTGCGATCTGATTGGTTCTCCCGTACCTTGACCAGCTTGCCGGAGCCGTCCAGGTGCACCTCCTCGGCCAGCTCAGCGCTTCCCAGCATCTCGGGGGCGAACTGGTCGATGTGGGCGATTGGCTTGGTGCCGATGGTCTACAGAGACAAGGAAGGAGAAGCACAACGGTGTTCTTAAGTTTGTAATTTGTTTACGTTTACGATTATAACCAAGTTCAGTTTATGACCGTTATTGTCTCCACCCACGGAGCTCTGAATGCTCGAGCTCCAGCAGGCTGCAGTTCACTTACCGGCCAAAGGGGCCAGTAATGAGAAGGGCTTTCTGATTCTTACACATAGTACCTAAATAAATACATACAGTAAATAGTAAATAAAAAGTTTTATGTATACAGTATATAAAATAGATTTTTAGCACTGGCCTGATGGGGACAGTTAACGGTTTACTGGCCTGACATGACATTTTACTGGCCTGACATGACATTTTACTGGCCCCGGGACATCGGGCACCTCTTATTGTTGACCCCTGACCTTCCTGCAGTGAGCAAGCAAGCTAGAGGAAAGGCTTACCTTGCAGATGAACTCGATATCCTCCCTCTCCACATCCTTCACCACCATGATCTTCATCTTGTTGAGGAAGTGCAGCGCCAGGTCACTCATGGCGTCTCTGTGGAGGAAGTTTTGGACATCAGGATCAGATCTCTAGAGGCACCCCAGAAGAAGACAAACCACCCACGGCGCATTTATATTACTAGCTTAAACGTGCCGGGTCGCGCCTGAGATGGACCATCTCCGGAGTCGGGCCAAAGCGCGTCAGACCTGTCCCCGAGTGGGTTGCCGTGACGTCAGATGGGCTTCATCAACAAAAACAAACAAGCCAGCACACGTGTATGGAAAAGGGCCGCTAGTGCTCGTGTGTGAGCGTTTAGAGTGTTTTAGTGCACGGTAGGTTTTTTTTGTTTAAGTGTGTGCTTGATAAAGTATGTGTTAAAGTGTGTGTTCATGTGTGTACCTGAGGATGGAGTTTGTTAAAGTGTGTGTGGTAGTGTGTGTACCTGAGGATGGAGTTTGTTAAAGTGTGTGTACCTGAGGATGGACTTCTGGATCAGCAGGACGTTGCAGCCGGCCTTCTTGATCTGCTTCACCAGGTTGAGGATGTAGGCCCTCTCCTCCCTCAGGACCCGGTCCATCTGGGCGTAGTCAGACACCACGATCTGGTTGTCCATCTGCACGCACACGCACACACACACACACACACACACACACACACACACACACACACACACACACAAAAAAGGTCAACTCATACCACACACGGAACAGACAGTCCGCCTTGGCAGGTCCGCGCTTAACCTCCTTTTTTGTGGCCGGTACCGGTGTCACCTAAAGCATGACTCGGCATTAAACCGTCACCTCAAGACTTTTTGTTCTGAATATGTAATGCACCTTCCTGTACACACTTTATATTTGATGTATCCTGTACACATTTGTCAATAAAAAAACAACGACTTTCCAATCAGGCGAGAGAAACTGCGAGCAAAGATTGTGTGAATGACATTCGACGTGTGCCTTCATGTCATTAGAGGTAGCGGAAGGAGGCCGCTACACCGTTCAGACTGACGGACAGTCTCTGTATCCCGCTTCAGTAACCACAGATCTCTGGGAGTCAGATGAGCGGTAGTAAGACGGGAAGTAAACACACACATGCATGCCTACATGTCTGTAGTCTGTGTGAAAACTGAAACAATATACATAGAGATGCGTTTAAAATATCTCCCCGTTTTGACACGCTACAATTTTATAAATTCTGGAGGGTCCTGGACATGGACTGTGTAAAATATGGACGTAGCAGCTGTGACGTCATCCATTAGGTGTCTGCTTTGGATAAAGGTGTAGTCTGCTAAATGACTAAATGTAAATGTAATGGTTTTTATTTGGTAGCCTAGCGACTCACGTCGGTCTTGGGAGGGGAGAGGCAGAACTGGATGAGTCCGACCTTGGCCTTCTCCACACGGGTCACGTTTGTGGCCACCTTCTGGGTCAGAACCAGACCCTCCACCATCTCACAGTCATCAATGGTCCCTCTAAAAACACACACAGTAGGTCACGTTATTCCTCAATACAATGGTGACTAAACAAACGACACGTCTTAGTTAGTTTGAAACAAAGCCGCTACAGAGGTTCCATCGTGGATCTGGTTCTGATCGGCCCGAGGTTCAGTCCAGCCTTTGGCCGGGCCTAGAACCTTCCTCACAGCAGGGTTGCCTGATATGCATATGCAGTGTTTCATATTTGTTAACATATTTGTTATATACATTAAAATAAGTTACAACTTATTCCCATTAAAAGAAAAGAACAATATGACAAAGGATAAAAGTGTGTGTGTGCCTCTGTGTGGGAGAAAATGTAATAAATAAAACATATGAACCAAAGTTACCCGAGCTTCTTGACCACGTTGATGTCGTGCAGGTCGACGCTGGTGGCGGTGGCGGGGTCGATCACCCTCATGACGGCGTCCACGCTCATGGGCGCCAGCAGGCTGGAGTACTGAGACACCACCTTGGAGGACAGCGAGGTGGTGGCACTGTTGAGCAGCATCTCGCGGTCGCTCAGCTGCACCGGGGAGCTCATGTCCGTCAGGATCACCACCGCCCGGTCCACCGCCTTCTGGAAGGACTCCGAGATGGTGGTGGGGTGGATGCCTGCACACGCACACACACAAAATCAAATCTATTAGCATGCTTAATCCCACACACTTAATGCCACCACCAACCCTCACACCCCCCCAGAACATAAATACAATACACATACGTACATGACTTGAGGCCACCTTAGTTATGTGATGCATATTTTTATGTATACTTTGAGCAGAGCAATTGTGAAAGAAACCATTTCCCTCTGGATTAATAAAGTACTCTGTATCTGAAATGACGACCAACAGTGGGTGTGAGAAGGTAGAGCTCGGACAGAGTGAGTCCAAGTCAAGCTAACCAAGGTCCCATTCTCTAACAGCTGTGGTTTTCAAACTGAGGGTGACAGTAGGGGACCAAGTCGGTGGCAATCAGTTTTTTCTCAAATATATACATTTCCTTCTAGACGTGTGCCTTCATGTCATTAGAGGTAGTGGAAGGGAGGCCGCTACACCCTCCAGACTGACGGACAGTCTCTGTATCCCGCTTCAGTAACCACAGATCTCAGGGAGTCAGATGAGCGGTAGTAAGACGGGAAGCACAAATATACACGTCTTGTCTGTTTCATTTGATCATCAGTATGTGTGAAGACTGACATTAAATGAGGTGGAGGTTAAGTGTAGACTTGTTCCGATACCAGTATGAGAAATGCCGCCATAATCCAGACACATGCAGTAAAATCAGTTTAACCGTTTATTCTATACACACATACAAACAATGACCAGGTCTAACTAATTATTTGTTATCCAAAGCTTGGTTACCACAGCCGCTGCTTCCCGGGAGAGGACCTGAGAACAGCGTAGCTGTCCTTTTCTCTGCCTGCGCATATGGATACGTGCAGAGCGTATCACAGGCGAAACTATTACATTTAATTATATGTTGGGTTAAATCGGTGTTAGGTGTGTATTACCCATACAGTCTAGGGTATTATCCGTTATGGCTCGCTCCTTTCCTTGAGAGTGAGAGTGTGTTGGCCTGACTCATTCCAATAACAGTAAAAGAAAAAAAACAACTCCTTGATATCGAATCTGTACTCGCTATCGGCCCATTTGAAGATGTGTGTACTCGGAATCGATAATGAAAAAGTGGCATCGGTGCAACCCTAGTTAAGTGTGTGGTCGTGGTGGATGTTGGTACCTTTCTGCAGCAGCCTGGAGCAGGAATCCAGCAGAGCTCCGGCGATCACCACCACTGAGGTGGTGCCGTCTCCAGCCTCCACGTCCTGCGCCTTGGATAGCTCCACCAGCTGGAACACACACATGTCATTATTAAACAGTTAACCAAGGCAGAGTTCAGATACAAAGCACAAGATAGATAGAATAGTAGACTTGCTTGGCACAACTGGATGGTAAAAACATTATATTAGAGGGGAGGGGCTTAATGGTACATGCATCTCTGACATGAACCCTACTGAACCTTCTACCACCATCAGACGCTTGTGTGAAGTAATGTGATGATAAAAAGCCCACTGTTGTCCATGGAGTTACCGTAGTGAGCACAGTGTCTACTACTAAGCCAGTGGTGTCAATTTCCCATTCATTGACCATTCAGAGACCGGGTGAAAATACAAGATTCAGATGTTCGCCCATAACCGAATCTAGAGTTTAACACACGTTTGCGTATTCCACAGACATCAATGGTTGACACATCACTCAATGGTTTGGCCCTGCGTGCGGAACGTACCATCTTGGCTGCGGGGTGGAGCACCTGCATCTTCTTCAGGATGGTGGCTCCGTCGTTGGTGATGGTGACATCACCCTTCTCGTCCTGGATCTGAAACGCAACACTTTCGAGTTAACTTCCCCTTGTAGAGAGTCTTGCAGCGATGTTCCGTCCGGTGGACTGGATATGGGTCGATATCTGAACGCTAAATGAATATACTGACCATCTTGTCCATCCCCTTGGGTCCCAGGCTGGTTCTGATGGCATCCGCGACAGCTGTAATACAACGTGTGTTAGAGTTGACTCTACACCGCGAACCACCCAAATGTACATGGACATCCTTTTATGGGCTGCGTAGATGTCAGACCACCATTGGTCTTCAATCAATTAACGACACTCCTGCCCATTGTCCCATTAATTTTGACACAGTGATGGCATACAAGTTTGACTTTTAAACAACGTTCAAAAGCTACCGCGAGGTGACTGTGCTAAATCACTAAACAGGGCTAGTCATGCTGGGTCGGGGGCGAGTCATGTGCATCTTGCAGTGTCACAGCATCACTTGATGGACTGTTAGCATGGACTGTTAGCATAGTCTCAAACGCGGTACCGACCGCCGTGGCAGTACAGAGACACCTTAAAAAACAGTTCACAAGAAGTGTTACCTTTTCCTGCAGAAATGTTACTGAAGCGGATTTGGGCCGGCTTGTCGCGATCCACGTACGCCCCTCCTTTGTTTCTGCCTCCACTCTGGGCTTTGGGCGCCATCATTAGTTCAGGCATCGCGAGTGATATTCGTCTGGAATTGTTAACAAAAGCCTATAGATGGGGTTAGATGTATCCCGAAGTTGAGATATTCCTTCCCTGCTTCGGATGCGGTTGGATTATCTTTTTAATTCCCGACCCGACCAGAATGTTCCAGAGCTGTCAGTCGCGACTCGCCGATGGAAAGGACCCGCCTTGGTGGTGGCGCTCGGCGATGACGCGTTTTAGTAGTCTAGAAATGTGCCATGCGGTTGACATGTGCAAATTGATTCAATAGCAAACCTGCTGCAAACAAGACAGTAGGAAATAATTTCTGATTTTGTGTTATTTTGATTCGTACATGTACCTTTGTGTCGTTTAATACTTAGCAACGTATAGAAATAAAGTTCGAAAGAAAACCGAGTGCCTGACATGTAGAGATAATGGTGCTTTAGTTCATATCTTAGCTCATTCTTTTTTTTCAATAAACGCCAAAACAAGTGTCTCCCATCTCGGTTCGGATGGGGATGATGTGGTAGTTATTGATATGATATGGTAGTTATTGATATAGCGGTGATTTGCCTTTTACCATACATCTGGTAGGTGCATCACAACAAGGCTACATCGATACAGATCACTTCCGATCAATTTGATTAAAAAGTAAATACGGTGCATATGTATGTGCGAGATTATATGCTGCTCAAAGCTAATCTTTTCAATCATATATTTAGGTCATATATTATATAAGTGTGACTATAGAAGTGTAGCTGATGCTTGTTGTAGGACTGTGCTGTATTATATCTGCAGGTGTCATTTCAATGGCTGTATTTCTGATGTCATGGGGATAATTGGCATGAATATTGGGAGTTCATATTATATGAATAATATAATAACAATGTACACACTGCTGGACGTATCTATGGTTAGCACTACTATGAACAATTCGAGGTACTGGATGAATGACAAATGGAGCCACTGAAATGTGAGCACATGATGTTATGTGTGTCTGGATTATCAAAAAACAAGTGATATCCCTAATACACATGGCATCCTATACCTGTATCGACAGCTACCGCAGACTGTTGCTATACAACACGCTTGTGCATTCTAGTTTGGATCTATATTAGAAAACCGCAATCATTTAGTTGACCACATGTAAACAATACATCTATGCTATTAAAAGTGCAGCACATGATTTGTGATATTATTCATGTTCTCCAGAGCTCTGTGGAGAAGATGCTTCCCCTGAAGGAGAAGGACAAGCCCGTCGTCCAGAAGCTGCTCTCTGCTGGCTGCTGTGCACGCTGCGTCCTCCGGTTCTGCTGCGTGCTCGTGCAGGCGCTCTACAGACAGCCCTGCCAGGTGGGACACCATGGGGCTCTGGTCATGTTAGCTGCAGAACAGAATTAGCAAGGCACAACTTAACGAGGATCCCTAATGCTAATACATATTAGAGGGAGGCAGAGGATACATGGTTTCCACCTCAGACGCACGCTTAGAGATTACTAAAATAATACTTTATTTATCCGGTGAGAGAACTGCAGGAAAATGTAAATTTTTAGTAGTTTTTAGTAGTTACCTTGTGGATGACAAATCTGGTTCAACAGCCATCCTGGTTCAGTCCAGTAGCAGGCCAGCAGAGCTCCGCTATGTTCTGATCTGTGTCTCTCTGTGTCTACTTTTCCATCCAGGACACCTTGAAGCAACTCCAGGACTTCATCAGTGATTTGGACAGCAACAAACCCAATGAGTCCACGGCGGTACCAGAACCACATCCAGCAGAAGGGGACCAATCCCATGATGCAACAGCAGCAACTCAGGGCGCAGATGGGAGCGAGCAGGGAACCCAGCAGGGAACCGGCACAGTGCCGGAACCGGCCGACGACCCGCCAAAGAAACGCATGAAACTAGACAACGGTTCCAAAGGTTCTGATGGTTCTGCTGGTTCTAAAGATGCTGAGGCTCCGCCGGCACCAGCACCGGCCGTCTGCGTGGTCTGCCTGGGGGTCCTACAGGAGTACTGCAGCAGAGACCATGCCATGAAGGTGCGGTCCAATCAGAACTTCCCATCTATAAAGTCACATGATGTATATACTGTATATTCTCATATATAGTCTCCCAAGACAGATGAGGGGCTTGCACGATTTAGCCTACATGTCTGTACTTGGGGTAGCCACGGATCCAGAATTCCAGAACCGGATAAAAGGTCGACCCTCGGTTATGCACACAAAGAAACATCATGCAAGCCACTCGTCTTGAGAGACTAGATGCTGTATATATGGTGTGAAATTGGTGACATATGAGTTCCAGTGTTTGATTGGTTGTTCTCTGCGTACAGGTGGCCGAGGCGGTGAGGACGGAGGACTACAACTTTGACACCATCGTACTGTCAGTGTCCCTCCCCGCCCAGCTCTGTGTCAGAGAGGTCAGTGGTCAGACAGAGGTCAGACAGAGGTCAGAGTGACACTTGAAGCTGCTATAGGTAAGATTTGAGAGTTGTTAAGAGAGAGAGAGCAGAAGAGAGTGAGATTTAGACCATTTCTAACAAATTACGCTCAAATGATAGCTCTTAAATCTTACCTACAGCACCTTTAATAATACTAGTATATATATATAATAGCTCTTAAGTCTTACCTACAGCACCTTTAATAATACTAGTATATATAATAGCTCTTAAATCTTACCTACAGCACCTTTAATAATACTAGTATATATATAATAGCTCTTAAGTCTTACCTACAGCACCTTTAAGTCAGTGGTTCCCAACATGTTTTGACCCTATTTTTAGTTCAGAAAATTCTTGCGACCCCAACATTGTTGTGCATCTGGATCATTAGGCAGTCTGTTCGTATACAAGAAACCTTCACCCATAAACAAATATCATAAACATGTGTGATATTTAATGTACCATTAAATATCTATATCCTAATGTGGATAATCTATGTCTCTGTGCTTCATTTTACCCAGCATTCCTGTTGGCTCCATGTGAAGAAGGAAATGAGGTCAGTTTTGGTACAGTTCCATCAGGTCGTTGCTGTGGGAACAAACACAATGTTTCTGCAGCTGTTTTGTTTTTACTTGCATCCGTGCTATTCTCTTTTTTCTATTATCTTGACCTGAGCAACTGTAACAGCAACAATTCCCCCCCCCTCCCCCTGGGATCAATAAAGGGATCAGAATCAGATTATTGTTTTCTACTTCCTGTCCGCTAGGGAGAAGTGCATGACCCGGGTGAAGGATGACATCGTCCTGGTGAAGGAGGCGTTCAAGTGGTCCGTGCAGGGCCTCATCGCCATGGAGCTGGGGGGCGTGGCCGTGGTCACCAGGGTAACACTATAAGACTCTCAATCTCTGTCAATGTCTACCTCAACTGTTGTTAATGTTTACATTTATCTTTGCATCTATATTTCTACTACTCCTATTGTGTATATAAAAATTTTCTTACTATCCTGCACTGTCTGCTGTGACATCCGCATTTCCCGTCCGGGATTAATTAAGTATATCTTATGTTATCTTATCTAATAGAAACCACATTCCCATTTCCATGTGGGACCAATATAGGTAGCTCAGGAGGTAGAGCAGGTCATCTGGGAGCTGAAGGGTTGCTAGTTTAATCCCTTGCCTCACCCTGGTGTGTCCCTGAGCAAGGCACCTGACTCCTATCTGCTCTTGTTGAGCTGGTTGTCGCCTAGGGTGATTGGTCGTCAATAAGGTTGTGTTGATGGTGCGGACAAACATGGAGACTGTGTTTAAAAAGATGCAGTCCATCTATAATCTTGTGTTGTCTTCTTTGGTCGTCTTTCAGAGTTCATTCGAGGTCGGCATGGAGTTCAAACACACCGCCACGGACAGCGACTGCCATTTCCTGTGAGTCCTGATCACTGAAAAATAGACTCCGGTTCTCTAGGAGCAAAAATTTGTTTTCTACAACAGTTCGATTTTGTTGCATTGTGTTTGTAAAGTCATAAATTCAAAGGGTTTCCAGACCAAGGTTTCCATGTACCAAGGTTATAACAGAACAAGTTTAGCCAAAACAGGATAGCAGACGAGAGTGGAGAAAACATAAGACTTTGTTTTACAAGGTTCCTTTGGAGTATTAGCCTAGTCCTTTTCTGCCCTCTAGTGGCCAGGAGTAAATGAATGCACCTTTTAAGGTCTTGGTGAAAATAGTTTTACGTTAGGGCTGAACGATATGGTTTGACAGATATTGCGATTGCGATATGATTCACTATTAGTGGGAATGATCATATGATGATATGAAGTCAGAGGATTATGAACTGATACATCCTTCCCTCCTGTTCCTGCCCAGTGCAACAACATGCCCGGACTGCTTCAGACCCACCAAAAACAAAGACGTGAGCCAACACTTGAATCCCGACTCTCTCTCCAGGATTCACTTTGAAAAAACAAACAGAATTTCATGACTTTCACTTTAGAGTTGAAACAATGCACAAGCATTAACGTCATCACTACCTATGTTTGGAAACATTTAGTTAAGCCAACTTTGTGAACTTAAAAAAAATCCATTTAGCCTATTATTAATGTTAACACACCTTCCTGAAGCTCTGATCTGAGTTGTGTCCAGTTCAGACCCGATGAATGGAGTAGGATGATCAGATCACTCTCATTTTGTGTGTAGTCGGTGTTCACCAGGATGGCGGTGGTCAAAGCTCTGGAGAAGATACCCGACAGCAAGTTCCTCATGTAAGCCAAACGCTCTTGGGTGGATCTCTATTGGTCCACTCATTGTTCAGCTGTATTTCTATTGGTCCACTCATTGTTCAGCTGTATTTCTATTGGTTCACACTGTTCAGATGGTTTTCTATTGGTCTCCTCATTGTTTCAGACACTACCCAAGTCCTCCGGGCCGGCCCACCAGCAGCTGTACCTCGCAGGACGTCCAGTGTCTGCACACGTCTATCTTCGTGGCGGGTACGATCCTACAAAACCCACCGTTTACCAAACAACTGATCTACTCCATCACCCACAATGGATGTGTTCAAGGGAGACATTTTTTTAATTCCACTGATGTTGTATTGTAGTTAAATTTAACCTGGTTCCCAGAGGAGGCCTGGAGGCGGATGCTTCGAATGAGAGAGAGAGAGAGAGAGAGAGAGAGAGAGAGAGAGAGAGAGAGAGAGAGAGAGAGAGAGAGAGAGAGAGAGAGAGAGAGAGAGAGAGAGAGAGAGAGAGAGATCTTTT
>OOFB01008836.1:13796-21296 GCA_900323305.1 Trachyrincus murrayi | reverse complement strand
CTGAGATATTCTTCCGCAGTTTCCCGATCTCCTCGTGGAGTCGCTCCGTCACTTCCTTGGCCTGCTTCTCCACCGCCAGACTCTTCTCGTCCATGGGCGAGAGGGCGTGTCTTTTAGCCGTCTCCACGTAGGACATGACAGACGACAAAACCGCATCGACATCCAAACACTCGCTCCGCAAGTGGTCCTAAAAAACACACAAAGGACATTTTACTTAATTTTATTGTGTTCATTTTTCTGCTGTTGGATTATTTCTTTGAAACACATGACTGGGCTTACTTGGAAGACTTTGAGAGATGAGCGTATTTCCTTTAACTTGTGTTTCCGTCTCTCTATCCTCTGCTGAAACTCCTCCTTCAGGTCGTTGATCTCCCGCTTCAGGGCAAAGCAAACATCAAAATCAATGACTCCCACATGAAGCCATCACATAGTCCAACAGCAGTAGAGTCTAACATGATATTGTCTACGTGGGAAATATTGATCTCTAACCCCTACCTGCTCTTGAATGACCCCTAACCCCTACCTGCTCCTGAATGACCTCTAACCCCTACCTGCTTCTGAAAGTCACTTTGGACAGAAACGACTAATGACTAAAACAGTAAAATAATGGAAGTCCTTCCAGAACTCTCCGTCCATCACCTTCTTGGCCTCCCACTCCGTCTCCATGGAGACGATCTCCTGTTGACCTTCCTCCACGCAGAGGGCGCAGATGCAGCGGCGCCGCTCGCGGCAGTACAGCTCCAGGGGCCGGCCGTGGTCCGGGCACGCCCGGTCGTCCAGGTTCTCCACCGGCTCCACCAGCTTGTGGCCCCGCAGCCGGCCCGTCCGGGCGTGGCCCTCCAGGTGCGTCTCGCAGTACGACGCCAGACACACCAGGCACGACTTCAGGGCCCTGAGGGCCCGGGGCCCCGTGCAGACGTCGCAGGCCACCTCCCCGGGCCGCCCGGCATACTCCTTGGCCCGCTGGTTCTTGGCCTCCCTGCAGGCGTGGTCCAGGTCCAGAAGGAGGTCCCTCAGCACGATGTTGACCTCGGGGATCCGGCTGAGGTACTGCTTGCAGAGCGGGCAGGTCTTGTCGTTGTAGAGGGCGTTGCAGTCGAGGCAGCGTTTGCAGAAGGAGTGGCCGCAGGCGGTGGTGACCGGCTCCACGAACAGGTCCATGCAGACGGGGCAGCTCAGGTGCCTCCCGAGAGGACCCTGGGGGTTACGGGCCGGGTCCCGGATAGAGCGCCACGACATGATGCTATACCCAAAATATATGTATTATATATTATTATTATATATTATACTATTATTATTAATAATGATGATGATGATGATGGAGTAGACCGCCAGGACATACCGAATATAATATTAGTAACGGTAGCCTAATAATGACGGTAATAATGACGCAACGCAAATAAACACATAATAACATAATAACATCATAAGAAAGAAGAATTAGTATTAAGAAACTGGTTCTAAAAACAACAGTTTGCATGGGCCGTGTATTACACCATCAACACGACTAACATGACGCAGTAGCGCTTGTTCTGCTGTTATAACTTAAGTTCAATAATATAACAATATTTATAACGTCATTCAGACCTGTCCGACTTCTTCTGAGAGCCTCGTTTGGAAGACTGGTCACAACTTAAAACGCAGCCATTGTGGCTTCTGTTCGTCAGGATAAAGTTGAACCTTTACAGGACATTAGGTTGTAGCCTTAGCGATGCAATACACGCAGTTCATAAGATCATACCATTACCTTGAAGTCCTGTTGATGTGGATGTCTCTCTCCCTCTCTCTCTCTCTCTCTCTCTCTCCCTCTCTCTCCCTCTCTCTCCTCTGTGCGCTGCAGCTGCAGGACGCGTCCCTTTTATCTCCTGCGGTAGAGAAGCGCTTGGTTTCATTTCCGTGTAAATTATCTTCCCTTACTTTCCTTTTGTCGTCCACCTCATCATCATCATCATCATCTGCGTCCGGTCGTGTTCAGCGTCAGACACTTCATCTCCTGGGTTAGGTCTGCAGAAACCCATCCGCTGCCGAGGTTTACACAACTTTACACAGTCCATGATTGTGATAATGATCCATGACCCTTCATCAGTAGAAATGTACCAGAAAGAGGAACTACACGCCAGAATAACTGTTGTGTCGCCATCTTGTGGTTGAAAATATACTAAATATATATGAAATGATGCGATGGTCTGTTCTCTGTTCTCAGTTTTGTTTCAGGAGAAGAGAACTCAAGCAGACCACAGACAAGATGACAAGGTCTCTAATAGTCATATAATTGTATGCCCATGGATTTTCTTTAGTAGGCTACGCTATACACAAGGCTTTTCTATCAGGAAGACTTTAGTCCAATATCCATTCATTTATAGGAGTAGCGTGAGAGTCCTGATGTGTTTGGGTGTAGTAGGAGGCTTGACCTAGTAGTGATGTAGTAGTGATACCCATCCCCTCCCATATTGATGTCCTTATTGATTTTTTCAATAAGATAATTATATATGTGACATAATTCTGTCATCCAAACAAATAATGTGGATGAGGTTTGATGTTTAAAAGTCATTTAGAATAACTTTTTGAATGTATCTATATATTAGTCTTCGAGTCAGTGATGTTAGGATGACACTAGCAAACAAGCATTACGTATGTTACGTTAATATGCAAAAGAAAGACAAACCGGAAACCCGTCTATAACCTAAATATTAATTACATTTAACTTAAATATTAATAGGCTACTTTAAATATCATAGGCCTGATGCTGGTACATTTTAATTCACATTGAATGGATTAAATGAAGAACAACACCAATTCATAAATTAATTATTTACTGAACAAATAAATACAATATACACAAACACAATAAATTATCTCCCTCCTCTTGAGTCATCTTCTTCGTGGTTTCATGTGTAGAAATTTCTGGTAAGAGAAAGGAGAAGCAGGTTAGCAAACTCAATAGGCCTGTAGGCCTCGTGTTGTACGTGACAGATGTGTGTTTCTGGGAAGTGGAAGAAGTGAGCGAACCAGTAAAAAGCTAAGAGGACTCGCAGTTTGAGAAAGTTCCTCCAAATCTGTCCTCCTCTGCTGGAGATCCAGGATTTCCCGCTCCGGGTCTTTGAGTAGACCCTCGGCTCCGCCCACATCGTCTCCCGCTCGGTCGGCTCCGCCCACATCGTCTCCCGCTCGGCCGGCTCCGCCCACATCGTCTCCCGCTCTGTGTTCGCGGAGCGTCACGGACCTCGTGGCGTTCCCAACTTGTAGCGTTCTCTCCTGAATCGTCTGCGTGAGTCTCAGCAGCCGCTGATGTAGCTTAGCCTGCGGGGAGAAGCGACATGATAGTCTCAGCAGCCGCTGATGTAGCTTAGCCTGCGGCGAGAAGCGACATGATAGCGATGTGAGGACTGAACCTCGTCCTGACCTTGGCTCTGGCCGCCTCCCTGGAGATGGCTACGATGCGGTGGCCCCTGTGATCGGCGTCGGCGCACAGGGCGCAAATACACGTCCGGTCGCTGCGGCAGAAGCGGTCCACGGTCCTCCCGTGATGCCGGCACGGGGCGCCGTCCTGCTCGGCGTTCTTCAGGGCGCTGACCAGGCGATGGTGCCAGAGCTCGGCGTGGCGGTAGTGGGGCTCCAGGTGCAGCGGGCAGTACGACGCCAGACACGCCAGACACGACGTGACCGCGGCGGCACGGCGTCCGCCCGCCGAACACGCGTCACAGGGAACCTCGCCGGCCGCCAAAGGCCCCGGTGGCGTGCGGTCGTCGTCGTCGGGGAGCGCGGGTGGCGGTTGGAGGTCGGGTCTGGCGGGGAAGCGTGCCTTGCACAAGGGGCACTGGCAGTGACCGGTGCTAAGCCTCCAGTACTCCCCGATGCAGGCCAGACAGAAGGCGTGGCCGCAGGGCAGGGTGACGGCCCGGGTGACGACGCCCAGACAGATGCAGCAGTCAGGGACCCTCGACATACCTGGGGTCAACCAGAGAGAGAGAGAGAGGGAGAGAGAGAGAGAGAGAGAGTGATGGTTGGTTAGGAGGAGAGAGGGAGAGAGAGAGAGCGAGAGAGAGAGAGAGAGGGAGAGAGAGGGGGGGAGAGAGAGAGGGATGGTTGTTAGGGGGAGAGAGAGAGCGAGAGACTCCTCCTGTTTCCTTCTAAATGACAGTATTATTATTATTATTATTATTATTGTTATTATTATTATTATTATTATTATTATTACTATGTTGAAGATCGTAGAAGACATTTAAAACAAAGGAGCACCGTTTTGGGTTCACTGGCACTTCAATAAATCAATCAATCAACTGGTGTGACAGGACTCAATCATCTGATTTGAACATTTGAAAGGTGGATTGCAGTAACAGAGTAGTAACAGAGTAACAGTAACACAGTCTGGCCACACTGTTCAAACTTTTCATCAATCTATATTTAGTAGCAGCAAACAGGTGCTCTTGATTTACAAAAACACACCTACAGCACACACACAAACACACACACACACACACACACAGTCCAACACGGCACACACTTCAAATCAAAATACAACATTAGAGTACTACCACATTGGAGTATCGTAATAATACTCTACCTCTGGGAGTTAGGACACAACCTCTGGGAGTCCTGGAAACTGTCAAAGTGGAAACTCCTCACGTCTCGCCTGTGTGAGGGTTTTAGACACGCCTGCTCTCACTGGGAGAGGGCAAAGTTTCACTCCTTTATACACCTGGGCACGTAACAGCATAATAACAGACTGAGTAACATAACCCCCCCAGGCCACCATGTCTGTCCCAGTTTTGTTATTGACAGGAAAACAACGAGGATCAAAGATCCAAAAGTTAAAAACAGGAAATGTGAAGGGAAGGAGGATTTGTGCTGCTTAACGTAAAATAGATTAGATATGATACAGATTATATCTCATACTTAGATGTTGTTGTGTTTAAAGGGAGGCCTCAGTATTTTACGATCAGATGAAATGATATCAGTATATTTGTCTAATGAGTTTTAGGATTTTATTTGGATCAGATTCTAACACATGACAGCTTGTTTACACGCTATCGCGTCACCGGGCCGAGGTTTTACGGTCAATGATGAATCTCTGGATTGCCCCTATTCCCCACCTCGCCTGTTCCTGAAATAGTGTGCTACATTATGTTCACTACAGGGATTAGCTCACGGGTTAAACGTGTGTGAGGCTGTAACCCATCCCCAATAAACAGCCTGGCCAGTAGACTGCTCTGTTAGCCACGCCCCCTATGACTCAGCATGGCCGGTCCCGCCTACTGTGGCTGTTAGCCCCGTGGCATGCTGGCCCATATTCAATAATACCACACAACCAATGTATACGTGTGTAGACATGAAGCTAGTGACACTATCCGTAGTTAGCCCCGACGGGTACTACTACTCAAGTCCTCCATCTTGAAATCGTCGTTTCCATATAAGTTGTAAAAGCAGCGGGAGCGGGAAGCGACCCGTATGATTATGTAATAAGATAAGATCACACTTTATTGATGAGTAACAGGAAAATGTGTTATTTCCACAGGCCTAGAGGACAAGACGATGCTCGTTTCACACACACTACAGACAGCTGGGGAAGAGACAACAAACTGTCTTTAACACGAGACAGACAAATCACCTTGAAATAAACCAGCTATAATAGAGTCTAAAATATACCCCAACATATTCGTCAATATAGACAAAAGAATTACTCTGAAACAGACCAAAATGTAATCGACGCCAAATTATGCCGCTAATCAAGAACACAATTTAACTCGCAACTCAAAGGCTCGCAGTAGTTTTGCGGGAAAAGGTCAATAAAAAGTTACTATCTATTTCTGAACACACCGATCGCAACGAGATACAATACAAGAAGGTTAGAAACACAGTCTTTCACATTTTAAAACACATTAAGACATTTTAAAACGTCTTTTTTCCGTAACTTTGCACAACCTCAGGTGTGTTTCAGGTGTGTTTGACGGCAGCCTTGTGATTGGCCGGCCAGATCACCATGGTGTCGGAGGCCTTGTCGCAGCAGTACAGGTAGAAGAAGGGGAAGACCTTCTCTCCGAAGGTGTCCCAGAACGTGTAAATGTGCTTCCGGGCCTTGGCGTCGTAGAACGACACCTGGCCCTCCTCGCAGTCTACGTACACGCCCACGCGCTTGGGCCGCAGGGCGAGGGTCAGCAGGGAGGGCGGGGCCGTGGACACGCGGTACTCCTGGCCCTTCTTCATGGCCAGCGCCCAGTAGCCTTGGGCGGTGCTGACGGAGATCCGGCCCTTCCTGTTGACGGAGGACTTGGCCACGCCCAGGTACCAGTCGTCCTTCTCGCCCACCTCCACCTCCCAGTAGTGGCGCCCGGCGGCGAAGCCCTCGCGGCCCAGGACGATGACCACCGTGTCGAAGCGGTGCGGGTGGTCGGGCAGGTCCTGCCACGCCCCCAGGTGGCGTACCTGCCGGCGGTCCTGGGACAGCTGGAGCCAGGGGTTGGCCGTGTCAGGGTCAAGGGTCAGGTCGGCTTGGGGTCACAGAAGGAGGAGGTTAGAACTTGCAGTTCTGTCATCAGTAATTCAAACTTTATTTAGAGTGCTTGTCGTGCAAAGCGGTAGAAGAAATAAAAAGTAAATAACAATAGAAGTCACCTGTGTACTTGAAAACCTTCCTGATCTCTGTTAAAACAACACAATGATTATTCTCAGACCAGAGAGGAAGCTTTGATGTCACGGTCAACTGCATGATATGGACAGACAGACAGGCAGACAGACAGACAGTCATACCGCTGTCTGCCAGCTTGTCTATCTCTGCGTTGAGCACGGTCTGTAGCTTCTCAATCGCCCTGCGGATGGTTCCAACGCTGGTATCCATGGCAACGCTGGTACCAGACCAGTCCTTCACACTCGGAGACGCACTGAATGCTGGGAAACTCTAGAGGGAGAAAACTGAACTTGTATCACGACGAAACTGAACTAGAGCACTGAGAGCTGTTGTATTGTATGTAGTGTGTGTGTGTGTGTGTGTGTGTGTGTTGGCTGTTATCTGAGCACAACAACACAAGTGGCTTGGGACCAGGGGCGTGTCCGGGCGGGGGGCTGGGGTGGTACATGCCACCCCTATCAAATCTAATAGTTGATAGGATTTGAACTTGTCAATCAAATCTAGATGTGAGACTGGCAGTACCTTGGACAAAATAAGTACATTCTGTGAAGTTTACGTTCTCCGTCATGAACACACGCAGTAATAACCAATGGAACCAGTAGGAAGTACTGTTCTCTACCAGTAGGAAGTACCGTTCTCTACCTGCAGGAAGTACCGTTCTCTACCTGCAGGAAGTACTGTTCTCTACCAGTAGGAAGTACCGTTCTCTACCTGCAGGAAGTGGATGTGGTCGGTGCGCCCCAGGTTGTCCAGGTCGGCGTTGCGTCTCTGGAGCTCTGCGATCTCCTGCTGCAGGCCGGCCACCAGGCCCTGGGCACACCGCTCCGCGAGGCCACGCCTCTCCTCGATGGTCCGCACTAGCTCCGCCTGCGACC
>OOFB01008832.1:0-15665 GCA_900323305.1 Trachyrincus murrayi | reverse complement strand
AAGACGGGGGGGGGGGGGGGGGGGGGGGGGGGGGGGGGGGGGGGGGGGGGGGGGGGGGGGGGGGGGGGGGGGGGGGCGTGGGGGGATTGAGAGACTGAGGATGAAACAAGGTTTAGATTTAGCGGGAGCTGTGAGGCAGGAGGAACAGGGCGAGAGTGAGTGTACTTGATAAGAGGGATAAGACAGCGGGACAGGAGGTGAGAGGAAGAAACGCAGCCCGACATAACAACACAACAGGGGAGTGACTGAAGAGATGCTGGCCAGAGGGTGACATGTAGCCATAAAGTAGACACAGGGGACAAGCGGACAAGGCCCTGGCAGCACCACGGTGGAGGATACAGGGAAGGCTGTCCGGGTGTGGGCTCTGACCCATGACTGATTTCTACACGTCTAGACGTATGGTGACTCAGTGGCAATGTCATAAAAGCACAGAATACAGGATTTGTCGATAGTGTTGTATTGGCGTCTGTGACGGCAGTATGTCAGCAGGATCCTTACGGGTGTTTTTATCTGCTGAAGCCCTTTTCTCAGCCCCCCTGCAAAGGTCATTTTTTATTATTTATTATTTAGGCTTCATCCAAACTGTTAGGGAGGCTGATAGTGTGAATGAAAACAGGGTCTGGAAGGAGTCGAAGGGCCGATCGCCAAATTCTCCTGTAATATAACACACGATGTAAAAGATATGACCCTATCAACTCATCCTGGGTGTCCCCCTTTCCCCAGTGAGTAGCCTACATAATAAACCATTGCAAACAAAATGTCATTCTTATTTAGGGCTAAGCCCCCTAAAGGTCAAATCCAAAATGGCCCCCGTCAGTGGTCATGCATTCATTTTTTTCAAGTCAAATGTTGTCTTCCACATATAGACCAGACACCGTGCCGTGCCTGCATCGTAAAGTACTGCGTACTTCACTGAGTACTTCTAAGTCTGGTTGTAAACATTGTCTGGTGGAAGAGGCTGAAATATGTACACACACACACACACACACACATCCACACACACACACACACACACAACAAACACACACCTGTTGTCTTCTGCTTAACCTGAAACAACACGGCCTCCGCTCTATCTTGTCAGGCTCTGTGTTTGGACCTCCCCGCTTCCCGTGGCCTGGCAGCAGGCCTTGTTTTCATACACCGTCCTGCCAAGACACCATTGTGTCTGCAGCTTTGCTTACACAGGCCAGTGGAGCTGGTTGAGTTACACTGGCTACATTAGCTCCAAGTCTCTCTTATTGGAGTCTACGTGGGTGTTCTCCGAGCAACTGGTTTGGTCCAGTGACTTCTCATAATAAAAGGCTAGGCTTTCAAGCACAGAGGATTACAATGTAGTTTAGTTGCTGTACAGTTCTCCCGACAATGTCTCTCTTTCTCTCTCTTCGCCTCTTTATTCATTTTGTAGTTGATACGAGCAGCATCGTCCAGTAACAGGAGTAACATCGTCCGGTACTCAGAGGAGTAACAGGAGCACAATAGTGTAATGTTTAGCGTGTTCGACTCCCAGGCGAAAGGTATGAGTTTGATGTGTAAGCATCCTTGAGCAAGATGCATAACCCCTACCTGCTCCTTGATGACATGTATGTGAATTCACCGTAAGTCGCTTTGGACAAAAGCATCTGATAAATAATAACAAAATCATATAAAAACTTTGCAATAAGGGTACATTAATTAACCATTAATTAACATTAGTTAATGCAGTAATAAGCATTATGATATAGCATCAGCATAGGGGTTAGGGTGAGGGTTAGGGCTAACCCTATTAAATAATGTAACCATATTAAATAATGGATGAATTAATACCTTAGTTAACATGAACACTATTAGTAGGCCTAAACATGAACACCATTAGTAAATGATTACTAGACCATTAATTAACTTAATTAACTGTTAGTTAATGCTCATTACTGCATTAACTAATGCTCATTAATGGTTAATTAATGTACCCTTAAAACCAAAAAATACTAATAGTTCGAGTTGTGGAGGCCAGGGTTCTCAGAAACGTTCAAGCATCAAAGAATCCTCCTGGCAACTGGGTTGCAATGGACCATGTCACCTTGTGGAGAGATTACCATACAAACGGTATATGAAAATCATACCTCATGTCCCTCGTCCGTCCACAGAGGGCATGACAAATTCATCCCACGTTGGAGTGTCTCGGCTCGGCTCGTTTCTAATTTAGCACCTGCCTTTTATAGCACCGGCACAGTGGGCCGTCCATCAGAGAGGGTCCACTCCACTACACACACACACACACACACACACACACACACACACAATTACAAAAACTGTCACATGCAAACACACACACAAACATACACACGCAAACACACACACACATGCACACACTCCCTGACATTCAGGCCAGGAATAAACCCGTGTTGTGCACAACATTCCTTATTTTACGGGCCCTCGACATTTATTGATTTAATTTCTATGAGATATAGCCACATAAGAATCACCAGTTTGTGTATTTTTTATTCTCTCAAGAGCTTTAATAACTCATTATTTTCCTCTTCAGCGCACCATTGATCTTCCACCCACTAATACGTGCATAGATTCACACTGCAGCCAGAACACTGCACGCAGCCCGGAGAACACTGGTTTCCACAAGGGAATCAATGCAGAGATATTGAAATGGAAAACATCCACACGGTATATTTTTGGAAAGATATCCAATTAATTTCCACATAGACAGTTTGGGTAAACCAGATGGAAGGCAACATAGTGAATAATTTGCTATGAATTATTGTTTATTATGAATGAAAACACAACGCATGGTTGAAGGAATTTTAACGAAAATTTGAACGCTAGGACCTGCTAGTCCTGCTTACATAAATAAATATCTGACACTTGAGCAATTATATGTTTGACTCACATGTGTGTGTGACTCACACACACACGCACATGCACACACATACGAGAATCAAACTCCCACACACACACACACATACTGGAATCGCTGCACATCTTTGTCATAATTACCCATGTTTCCCCCATGGGCACAGCAGTCCCGACATGTCTTCGAGTGACGCTTTAAGATAGACACGGTGAGGACAACGCCACGCACGGCAAAACAAAAGCACACATCTGGGGTGAAGACAGACATTGGCTTGGGAGGAGGCCAGCTCTGTCAACCCCCGCGTGTTGAAAGAAAGCATCTTAAGCAACCAAACATCACAAAGTCCCAACCTAAGGGCCCCTTTAATCTCCACGGGGCCCTGCGTCGGGCAGGAAATGATGTCATGTCACGACTACAGCAGATCTCCAGACACAGATAAGAGGAGCGCTCCCATCCTGGGAACCCGACCGAGAGAGGAACACAGGCAACCATATTGTCTCCTGTCTCTCTGCACCGTTTCATCCCTGGTCCCGACCGACCCCCCCCTCCACGAAACAGGAGGATCACAGACACATGTCATATAGTACCTGGGATTCAGCTGACAAAAGAGTCTGGTTCCATCATGGAGCGTAGCCTGGGGATGAGGTGCTGTGTTTATGAAACAGCCGGGAAATCTGTCTGCATTTAAACAAATAGTAAACCAATCAAAAACACACAGGTTAGATTAACAAGCGTTTATGGATGGAGCTGAGTAATTGGTCCCAGCAGTGGCCCGGTGGGGGTAAGTCACCGTGGGGCGCGAGGTATTCGCCTGTTCACTAATGATGAGATTATCCTGTGTGTGCTCCCATTGAGTCAGCCTCTTAATGGACACCATAAGAAGAGCCGGGCCTTTGTTAGCTGCAGTCTTAAGTCAACAGGCGAGGGCTTCGGGGAAGGTGGTGTGTATCTGCAGTAAAGCGCAGAAGGGGTCCCCCTGATGCTGCCTTCGGGGGTCTCCCACTCATTATTTGGATGGAATTAGACGGGGGAGGAGGGGGTGAGGGGAGGGAGGGAGAGTGTGGGAAAGAGAGGGGGGTCTCTCTTCCCGGGTCTGTGTGTGCGTGTGTGTGTTTACACAACAACCTGCATTGCTTGTGAGTGCGAGTTTCAGTTTATGTGCATGCTTATCGTCCAGTCTTCAGATGGTTGGCCTAATAAAGCATATCCTGTCTGGGATCATGAGTTCCTGTCCTCTGGCAGCTATCACTATCGGCTGAGAGGCTCTGGCTTTTGTGTACATTTCTCCCGTCTGGTTATGTCTGATTCCGCTGGTTTGTGTATACACGCGTGTGCGGTTGTGTCAGGTTTTTGATTTTCTTTTTTTTTTAAACCAGCAGCACCCTATCTAACAGCTTCTACTCCACTGACTCAGTGGAGCCGCTCCCTCCACCACCCCCACCTTCAGTGTCTGTGGGTGGAGATACTAGACAACACATCTGGTTTTCATGAACAGGGGGGGGAGGTGTCAGTCCTCAGTGGACTCCATCATGCTGCTTCAACCATTGTGTTTCTGGGTCAGAGTCAGCCTTGACCGAGACGATGGGGAGATACACATTCCATCCCATAATTGAATGGGTGTCCCACACGACATGTCACGCTGCAGAATGCTAAAGAACAGCGAACGGCAGGTGGGTATCGAGTACCGTGAAGGGCTGTGCATGTTGTGCGTGTGACTCGCTAGTAGGTCCACCACGCAGAGCTAAAAGTGTTACGGTGATTTAATATTGACTCGAGAAATGCTTCTTTTTAAAAAATCCTGAAATGAAAACACATTTGAAAACGCAAGGCCTACGATTTAATTTAATATACGTCTCTAAATAATCCATGACGCTAGAAAGATGTTTCACAACAGTCAAACTCTTTCACCTTCATTCTGCAGAGTCACGGATACTTGGCTTTCGGCAAGCGCTACACGCTCTTACTGTACAACTGGGCGAGTTAATATCCTGAAGTTCAGCGATTGAACACGAGTCTTGAAACAGCGGCACATCGGGCCAACCTACCGACGTTTCTGGGCCACCGCTAGTTTTCTGCCAAATCCCTGTGGTACAGTGGTTGTCTCTTTCTATTCCGCGCAAGTAGGGAGGTTCCCTGAAGTTTTGAGTCTCCGATAAGATAACATAAGTACAAAGATGCCTCAGAGAAATAATAGTAGAAAAGACGAAAAAATGAAGTACCTGCTGTTACTCTTGCTAGCTTAATCTCCTGCCAAAATACCCGACAAACACACACAAACACACACACACACCTCGGCCAAAAGCTCAGGATCAAGCAAGCAGGATCTAGTCTTTTTTTGGAGAAAATACAGAAAGAAAGACAATAAGAAAGAAAACGAGAGAGGAAAAAGAAACAGGGCGTCATTTCCAGAATGCTTTGTACATCTTTGCGTGGTTAGGGTCAAAAAGGCGAATTAGCAGGGCATTCGCTCTCTCAGGAGAAACGTTTGAAGAGTGCTTAACAGCACACTGTCTGAAAGAAGAACCCAAACACAATAAGAGAGAGGGAATACTTCAGAGCACACCTCATCTTACAGCTGAGCTCCACCTGAGAGTGGGCAGCTTTAGACAAACAGGAAATGTGGCGAATCCTTTCAGTTCGTCGTCTCACGTGAGGTCTGGACTTGCAAATGGACTAATATGGTCGAGCTTCCACTCACCAGTAACTCACACAAGACGTCTCTTCACCCTCGTTTAGGGTTACACAGAATAAATCTGCCGAAGCTGTCAGGACTAATGTTTGTAGGAGAAGATCTGCAGCAGCACCGTCTCACTGCAGACGTCCATTCCGAGCGGACCTTCCAGTCCTGTGGACACGTGCTGTAACTCACAGGGTGTAACCCTGCATTCCTGCAGCCAAGTATGGTATAGCAGCGGCAGCCCTCTCACTAGGCCGTCTACAAGCCTGGCTGCCCCTACTTCTGCTGACTGACTTCCCTTTGATGTGAGTCAAACACCAGGCGTTCTGCTGGGGGAGAGAGAGAGAGGGGGAGAGAGAGACAGAGAGAGAGAGAGGCTGAAGCAGACAGTGGACGTCTATGAGTGGTGGGAGAGAGGAGGAGAACAACTTTACTTTCACTATCCCCCCCCCCCCCACCCACCCCCTTCCCAAAAGACCCCAATGATTAAAATAGAGAGACAGGGGCCCATGGTGGAGGGGTTGGGTTTCTGCAGCTCTCTGATGCTGGGTTAAACCGAGTGTGTACTTAATGTCCGCTCAAATCCATACGAGGCGCTACGTTGCCTAGGAAGGTACCGCAAGAAAAACAGATTTGCAATACAGTCGGGAACTTTAACAGACAGCTTCTCCTAAACGTGCACACTCAATTCTGTGAAAACACAATAACACCACTATTAATGGACACAATAGGCTACATTTAGCATTAGTCAAACTTGTGTTGTTGCATTACTAAACTCACATTACATTACATATTACATTACTGAAGTCCCCGGCCTTTGAACAGTGTGGCTGACACACTGCTGGCATGATGATTGTCTTCATTTAAATGCGTCTCCTGAAACAACAAAGGACACCAGAGTGTCTCAGATAGAAATACTCTGAACACAGAACATGAACAAATGCATTTGTTCATGTGCATTTGTGTCCACCTGCCTGTGTGTGTCTGTGTGTGTGTGTGTGTGTGTGTGTGTGTGTGTGTGTCAGTTTGTTCTTTGTTGTGTCTGTGGGTCCGCCTTGGGTGTGAGTCAGAAATTCAGAGTGTGTTCTTGTGTGTGCATGTCTGTGTGTGTGTGTGTGTGTGTGTGTGTGTGTGTGTGACAGATAGAAGACAGTCTGAAAAGCCTGGAGGGGGATTTCCTCTGAAAGGGAAAGATTTTCTCCTCCCCCTCTCCCGACACTCTCTCCCTCCTTGCCTCTCTCTCTCTCTTACCCCACTTGCTCTAAGCTCCCAGTGTGGTGCAGGCAAGCACAAGAGGAGTTTGAGACTCAACAGGCAGCCAGGAAAGTTAACTGTTTCTGTGCAACTCCCTCAAACCTGTGTGCGCGTGTGTGTGTGTGTGTGTGTGTGGGGGGGGAGGTCCTATGAAGAATGGGAACTTTTTGTTGCTTACTTCTCAAACAAGACAGGCTACCCTCATGTGGACGTACCCGAACTGATACGAGCGGCTGAGGTTTCTAACATGGAGTTAAGTCTCTCTCGCTCTCTCTCGCTCTAAGACTGAAGATTCTCTGGAGAGAATGAAAACATGAGCAAACTTTCTGTCGGCTAGGAAGAGACACCACTGCCAAGATGGTAAGACTCACTTCACTTCCTCGGTTGTTGCCGTTCTGCAGGTCCTTGAAGTGTTTTTGTGGTTGCACATGGCTCTGGTCCACTGCCCTAGTGACAGAGAGAGAGAGAGAGAGAGAGAGAGAGAGAGAGAGCTTCAGGACCATCTGTTTTGTTGGTCCTCTCTCTCTTTGTGATCTCTTTTCTCATGCATGTCTGATAAGCCTGTTGGTCGGAAATCATGGCTGACAAAAAAGACAACCCTCGGTTACATTTAACTGCTAAAAGAGGATCGCAAGTTTTCAATAGTTTTTAGGCAACTTCCCAGTGTGTTTTGAGTTTCCTTTCCTGCTTAAGCATAGAAGTTACAAGACAGGAAATTACTTATTCATGCGTGGCTAAAATGGCAGAATTACAGTATTAACTTGTTGCGTATTGTTAACCAAACCCAGTGGGAGTTGGACGTCTCTCACATTGAATGCAGCTTCCCAAGATTTTCAAGAATGCTCACAGAGCCCAAGAGTGTCGAGAGGCGTGCAGGCTTTTGTTTTGTTGCTCTGGCAATGGCCCCGGGCCCTTTGATGGGGGGGGGGGGGGGGGTTAATTAATGCGAATTGCTTGCATACTTGGGTGGTACATTAATGGAGTGCTCCACGCATTCAGATCATGTCTGTCATTTGCCAGGAAGATGTTGTTTACCTTTAGTTATGTTTCTACATCAAAAAGGTTCTTTACTTTATAACTGTGGAACACAACTCCTGATGTTTAAATATAATTCATGAGCGGTAGTTGAACCACAGGAGACGATGATGAGAGAAGGCCGCCCTCGAAGGATGTGGCTAGTTTGAACTTTTATTGGCCACTTTTGCCGGTTTGTTCAAATGTGGTAATAAAACATATAGCGGAGGATTTGAGATCGAGGAAGTGTATCATTGTATAATTTAACCTCCGATAAGATGTGTTTCAAAAGACTTTCTCTTCATTGAGAGTGTAATGGATGATAGGCTTAGCACACATTAAGAAAACACGTCCAAGCATGTCAGAAGAGTGGAGCTTCTTTTAAAAGGAGTCCGGCCTGTCTTGGCAGCTCCTCACCATAACAACCACTCTACATTGACCCTGACGTTATGTCGCTTCTCCAGACGCTGCTGCTTTACAAGGGCCTCCCCCTCCGTCCGACTTGAAGTTATTACGGCCTATCTGTTAAAGCTATTACATTACTGTACTGCACATGGCCTGGTATTTCTATCTAGGACAAACACTGGGTTACTATGCAAATACTATGTGAGGCTGTGATGACTGGCAGGTACTGTAAAGCAGTGACAGGGACAGCAATGTCAGCCAGGAGTCACATGCGGTACAAACAGCGGAAGAGAGAGGTCCCACTCGAAGCAAGAGTTCTCATGCATGTTAATCATGCACATGTTCAGTAAAGTAGTCAAGTACTGGTCTGGTCAAGTACAGCACTGCTGGTACATTCAGGGTTGTGAACATGTGTGCACAAGGGCTACCTCTTGGAGCGTTAGGCTTCCGCTGCATTATGCTCTCACGCTGGGTCATTACAGTATATATTATGCTAATAGCTAAACAGCTTCACTCTATTCACAATGGCGTGTCACCACATCACAGACACCAAGTTTCCACCGCAAAACACACCGCAATAGAGATGGTGGGATTATGTGGCATACGATTCATTACAGTCATTTCAGAAAGTGAACTATAAGTAAAGTCCAAAAAAGGACTTCTGACCAGTGACTTTATGGACACGTTTAAGGATGATATTGCTATTTCACTGGTCACATCTATTTACTATTTAGTCATTTAGCAGATGCTTTTATCCACAGTGATTTACAGTGAACTCAGATACAAGTCATGAATGAGCAGGTAAGGAAGGGCAAGCATCTTGGTCAAGTATACCCACTGGTTGACGTATCCTTATCCAAGCCCCAGTGAGCAAGTGTGTGTGTATGTGTGTGTGTGTGTTTGTTTGGACACAGATGTGAGGTGAGAGGATGTGGTGTACCAATATTAATAATAGATCTACACCGGCCTGTAGCTCCCCAGGCGGGGGTCACAGGCGTGTTTCTTTCTAAACATACCTCATCACGACCTCCTTTTCCTGATTGAGACCATTAATCACATCGCTACAGTAATTATCTGCACGCCGCAGGCAACTGGATAACAACACCCACACAGGTCTATACTTACAGCCAAGGAAATGATAACATGTTAGGGGGGGGAGACACAACTTGGATTTAAATAAAGATATGCTGGAAGACATATGTGTCTGAGCACAATCAAACCGATTGTTTCCAGCAAGCGTAGGTTGTTGTCAAAGAGCCATGCAACTGCATTGTCAGCAGTTTATTTCCTCTGGATCCTAAAAGTCCTGAAAAGTGGGTCAAACTCGAGGTAGTAGCTTTTCTAAAGAAAAATTCTTAGCGTCTTTTGACGGGGCTACCAAACAGAGCATGCGCACACTGCACACTATTAAACCAAAGCTATAGTTACCTCAGACAACTCAATCTCATTCCTAACTAGGGTCTGCTCATTATTATGGTTTGTGATTTTCCTTCCCATGGAAGCCCTGTGAGGGCTGCGATCTGTTCTCCTCCAGATGTTGAGGCCCACATGCAGTCTGTTCCTCGGCTCACCCGCTGGTTGGGTCTGCGCTCAAAGCCTGCTGCGAGGCTCGTTCAGCACAGAACCGCTACCATGAACACATTCAGCCTCCCTCATACAATACAAAAAAACTAATGATACAAAACCACCCAGCAAAGTCTTGTTGGTGCCAGGATTCTAGACAGTTGTTTATCTGTGCTGGTGTCTTTACTGTCCCTTCCGTGACCTATTTAATTAGCTATATTGTTTGCATTTTTTTTTATCGCCTTTGAAATGTTCTCAGAAAACAAGAGCTGGGAAAAGCCAACAGTGAGTCAGTAGGATTTGTTTTGTCATGTTGAACGGGTGTTGACTGTTCGTTGAAATTGCTCAAGACACTAGCTGGTCACATTCCAGAGATTGGTACAAAATGAGGTTTAGTCAAACATACATGCTTTTAGTTTTCTGTTGGAAACGTTGATCATGTTGTATTGGAAACTGAATGCGACCGGGCTTCGTGTTTGCATTCCACACAGTCAATGCAAACTATGCATGACTTAGTGGCAACAAAGTGTTTGTTTTACAGGTGTGTATTACCCCAGCTGGCCCTGGACACCACGTTGGGATACAAAGTCAATGTTTGATTCTGTTTGCTGTCGTATTTTTCAAAACCATTGAGAATGTACAAGGTCAGGCAGTTCCCGAAGACAGACAATCCTTCTAAATGTTTACAGAGTAGTAAGTACAGTTCACAGCATTGCCCAGCCCTCACATTTCACTACACACGGATGCCATGCTATGTTATCATCACAATGGTGTAGTGTGGTCCGGAATTCACTCACAAGCTGTCTATTGTGGAAAAAAAGGATAAAAAACAGACATATCGGTTGTGTTAAGTATGTCGCCAGACATACTTCATAACCGCCATATTCCTGGGCAGTCAGGCACAGGGGCCCGTCTGAGCCGTTAGCTCATCGTTAACTTGGTCCTGTCTAGCGACACAACTGTTAGGGCATGACACTAACACGAACAGGGTTAGGGGTTTGATTCCAATTGAGGCCACCCACAATGTACGGTGTTGTAAGATGCATTTGATAAACCTGTCCGCAAAATGACGTGCATATTGTTATTACAAATGCGTACTAAAGTAGGCCATGAGTCCATTACAGGGGCACACTTCCCACTCACATCTATGGGGAAATGAGGGCCTGTAATCAGCCTAACCTGTGTGTTTGTAGTGCTTCCGGAGAACTCCCACACACAACGTCAAAGTCAGCATTGAAAAGCCCAGGTCTGTGGAGCTGCATGGAACCAGCTTTAGTGACTGTGCCACCATGCCTCTTGTACTGAATGATTCATGATAACTGAATCTTTTATTCAGTACTCTAAAAATATGTTGGCCTGTGCAGTGTATACAGTGAGCAGTAGTTTTTTTAGAAAGAAAACGCATTCTGCCTCTCACGTTTTACACTCTGAGCCATGTACTGACTTGACGTGTTACTCATGATCTAAATGCAATTAATCAGGAACTTAGTCAGAATTTTGATGTGCGTCAGCCTAAATTGTACAACCGAATCAGCAACGTTTCCCAGAGAGAGAAAAGTTTTAAGTCCACGTTTGTATGGACTCCAGCACTCCTATGGCTTCTCAGACCTCCACAGCTCAACAAAGCTTTGGCCCCGGAATATCAACAAGAAGTTGGCTGCCACAAACAGTCCCAATGGCTCTGCTTATTGCAGTAGCCGCGTAATGGACGGCTGTTAAGAGTTTAGCCTCACAGGAGTATTTTACAGGGCAGACAGTCGTGTCTGAATGGATAAACGTCTTCGCTCAATGGTGTGTTCCTCTGCCAAAAAAACACCAGCATTGTGTCACTGGCCACCAGGAGATGAAAACTCTGTCGGATAGAAACTTGGAGGAGGTCTGTGGAAACCGGGAAAGAATTGTCTCCATGTTAAACTAATATTAGTATCAGTGTTATTGCCATCACAATAGAAAAAGAAAAAAGAAAGCTTTTGTGCCTTTTGAACTAGCTGCACGAAGACGCCTTTAGTAGTTCAAACAAGTTTCTTCAAATCATCAAATTAAATAACGTACTCCTCCCTAAAATACAATAGCCTTTCATTGATCAAATCTGCTGTGGTCATTTTAGACAGCATCTCATTTTGAGGGAGAAAAAGCACATTTTGAGATTCCATCTCCCTTCCCCGCCCTGTGTACACCAGACATAATTTGCTGTTGCTGAGTCGGAGTTGATTTGGTGTTTGTGGCTCTTGGGTTTGTCACGTCAGCCAGACAGACACAAATCACCAGTTTGGTACAGCTCGTTTGAACCCTGAACGGATGGTACATCTCGTAACGGGGTGGTTACCTTATTTGGCTTGCGGCTATGTTTCCCCTAGAATGAACGTGACACGTTAGATTTTTCAAGGTGTGAACGATCTAGAAAGAGACGGTTACATACTTTCCAAAAAAATCAGTGGGTTTTGTTTAATCCTAATGATAATTACAATGCACACCGCTAACCTACTTTAAGCCTTTGACCTTTCGCTGCTGATGACGGTGCTTAAAATACTGACACACACACACACACACACCCATTGTGAGACCCACACCTTGACAGCTTGTTTACACTGGGGCCTAAATCTGGGTCCGGACTTTCTATGACCGTAGCCCAAGGCAATACACAAAGAGCCCGGTGGAGAGAAAGAACCCTGTAATTATCTCTCTAGTGCTCGGCACGGTGAAAAATGCCCAGGGGCCGTCCTGGTGGTGGAGGTGGTGATGGTGGCAGGACAAAGAGGAAGCGAACCTTCATAACAGATGGACCTCTATCTTGGTCCTCTGACATGTCAATCAATCCACGTCAAACAATGACCTTTGTTGGCTGGCTGATGCTGCCCAAGAGGCCAGCGCTGGCTGAATAGAATGAAGGCTTGTGGGCTTCAAGGGGACAACAGTGGGCTGAGGTAAACCCTCTCTCTAGTGCCACAGCAGGCCGTCTTGGGTGTATAGGCAGCCATGGAATGCAGTGGGTCAGCTGGCAGTAGATTAAACTATCTAGAGTCTGACCAAGATATCTTTATGGTGGCCAGAAAAGTGGAAATGAAGTGCCTTGGCAAGGAGAGCAATGCCAAATCCTGTGCCTGTCAACACGGGGGGGGGGGGGGAAACAAGTAGTGGCTACATTGATATGCTAGCCACTCTAATGTGTTATCTTTACGATGTAGGCGAGTGGACTCAGGCCCAGGGTGTTTAACGGGTTTGAGAGAGGAATGTTGGGCGAAACAATTCCATTGCCAGGATGTAGACCAAACATGAGATGATCTCACTTCCTCGAGCGGCAACTGTATATCTGATACAGTTGGCCCGTAAACAAGAATAATTATGGCTAGCGCATTTACAACAACTACAACGTGACACGACAGCTAAAGGGGCTGCTATTAGAATGTTCTGGAGAGAACAGCAATCAGTGACAAAAACAGACCAAACTGAAGTGTACGTCGAGTCAAGTTTATTTGTCTAGCCCTTTATCACATTTACAGTCTCAAAGGGCTTCACGGGCCCTTAGAGACCCATTAGCGGACACCCCCTAACTCTAAACTAGCAAGGTCAGCAAACATAAGTGAAACAAAATTGTCATATTTTTAGCTTAAAGCAAAAATTAAAGCAGTCCAACTTTTATAAAAACAAAACAAAAAAAACCATACAGAGTTCCTGTCTCAGTGGCATGCCGTCTGGCCGTTTGTCAGATGTAATGGAACACAACAGAACTAGCCAGCCGGTCTGAACTGGGTCCAGCCAACCTATGTTTATGCTATCTCAGGAGGGTCTCGCACATATGGATTTCACTTCCAACCACCCATGATGATGCTTACTTACTTGGATAACAGTGCATGGATGTTTGTAGGTTTAAATTACAGCTTTTTTTGATTTGGGTTTTTATTGCCACCCAGGAGTCTCAAATAGAATGTATTTAAGCATGCAAACACAGGTTAGCAACCGGATACTGTAAATTCCAATATGCAATGCTTTATTTTAAGACACCTACACACCGGACACACAGATGTGCTGTATTACTAACTGTTCAGCAACGTCTCTGAGCAGTGGTCATCTTGTTTTCTATGGAATTATCAGTTAAATAAAGCATCTGTCTTTAGAACAAAGGCAATTGTTCTTTGATAGCCATGGCCTTCAGTTGACCATTGCAGACATACAGTAGAGTTTGTACTTAAATGACTGTACTCAGTCCTAAACAGCTGTGATGCATTATAGACCAAGATTCCAGTTTCCAGTATTCTTCTTCTAGTGCTTCATCTATTTTTACAGATGTGTACAATCAAGCAAAAGGAAGCATTCTTCTATGCTGAGGACATGCTATTCCTTATATAGAGAAATACAAAACAAAAAATATTAGTATTAACGCATCAGCTCATATAAACACGATCGTGACATTGATTGTGATATTATGACACCGGATTAGACGTGTGTAATTGACTAAACTAACTCAGGACACCACGAAAAATAAACAGATAACTAGAGAGATTCATTTTATCATCCAAAAACCGTCATCATATATCAATTCCAAGATTATATATATATATATTTTTACCATAGCCTACCTTGTCAAATAGTGGAAAAACTACTAACAAGGTAGCAGTAGTGTTGTTTAACCCCCGAGCTAAACTAAACAGTATAGGGGGCATGCTATCTCTTTATCTAAATATGGGCCTGTGGAGTGCTTTGAGACTCTAACTTCAGTCAAGTTTATTATACAAATAAACTTGACTTACCTTTGAAGTTACTTTGAAATGTAGCAGTAGTGTAAAAAACAAGCTATCTAAAAAGCAATCTATGTATATACATTTCACCCATCATATGCAAGTGTTTTTTTGTAATATATCGACGTCTGTTTCACTGCTGTTTAATGCATGCTTCAACGGATTTAATGTCCAAACAAGTCTAGGCGTGACATTAAAATACCAAGTGTACAGTAAGTGACATATTGTGTTGACATATTGTGTTTCAAACAGCGGTAGTTAGTCTAGTCCTAATTGACCAGCATCCGCCATTGAGACCGCGCTGTTGCTTGGAGTGGGAAGAACCTGCGATTGCAAATACTGACCACTTGGGGGCCAAAATATATAATAATGAGAAAATCAATAGACCACATATATTTACTTTTCATTTATTTTTTACTTCTATTGTGTGTGTTTTTATCACATATATTTGACTGAGATAACTAATACTATTATGTGAAAAAAAAAAAAAAAAAAACGATTCTATATGGTACACTATATTTTCTGGCTGGTGTATTTTGCAACGAGGAGTTTATTGAAATTGACGTGATTTAAAGAGGTTACATTAGCCTGTACATTTACACAGAAAAATCGAATGTCTCTCCCACTGTTGTGTTGCTCCCCATTGAAAACCCCGGTCAAAAAGGATGGCTTCAATCTGGTCCTCCCGATTGCTTCCATGTGTTTAGTTTGGACTCCGTCCCGTAGCACAGCTGGTCCTAGTCACATAGCTGGGACCCCAGTGGTTGAATAGCCCATTTCTTATAAGCGTGGTGATCTGAAGCAGACCATGTTATGTGGAGTGAGCACGAGAACCAAGCTGACTCTTGACTTGAGAAGCGGTGTCTTTTTACATGGGACTCCTCTCTCTCTCCCTCTGTCTCTCTCTCTCTCTCTCTCTCTCTCTCTCTCTCTCTCTCTCTCTCTCTCTCTCTCTCTCTCTCTCTCTCACACACACATAAACTCCCTCTCTCTCGCTTTCCCTTCCTCTCTCTTTTTATCTCATATCACACCCCTCTCTCTCTCTCTCTCTCTCTCTCTCTCTCTCTCTCTCTCTCTCTCTCTCTCTGTCTCTCTCCCCACTCTCCGTCTACCTCTCTCGCCCCCCTGCATGCTGCTCTGTGTTTGCGTGGCTAGCCCGCGGCGCTGCTGGAGA
>OOFB01008820.1:0-19059 GCA_900323305.1 Trachyrincus murrayi | reverse complement strand
GGATGTTTCCTTGGGGTGTCATTAATCAATAAATCAAATCAATCGAATCGATTACTCTGACGAACCAACCTATTTGTCTACTGGTATCTTGAACGAACACCTTGTTAAAGCACAAGGTGTGTGTGTCTGTGTGTGTGGGGGGGGGGGGGGCTAGTACTGCATATCGAAAGGGAATGGATTCCAGTTCTGTTTTCCCCGTCTTCAGAATACGATGCTGGTTGCCATGGCGAATGTTTTAAAAAGAGTGATATCCAATGAGATTTTCTTTTCCCCCCCTGGAATGCCTCTGGTAAAACAGGACGGCGTGTCCCCATGTGTTAAACTGACATACTGAGAACTGGCGAGGAAAGAGAGCGGGACGTAGTGGGAAGCTGTACAGTGCCAACTTAATGTATATATATATACAAACTTTACACAAGGAACATCTCCAAAAGCAATATCTTGATTATGGAATTTTTTTTTGGTGTATTGTACTGTACAGGACTCACCCCAAAAATGTATTATGATTATTCTAATGATAATATGATAATTTCTTCCATTTGTATTACTACAATGAAGACAGTTAAGCTTAAAGGAAAAGGAGAGTTTTGTTGAAAGTCACACCCTTAGCGGTCCTATCTGAGCAACGTATATACGTTTTTTGCTGCCTATAAATTCCATCTATGTACTTGCATGAACGAGAAGACTTTCAAATGGACATAGAAAGGCACCGGGACATGATAGTCTTTGCAATGGCATCTCGGTCACTGTAAGGAATAGTGTTAATAATATTACTTTTAAGGAGTAAAATGCGCTCCTTGATTTTTTGCTGCAAAGTGTTGAACACTAAAAAAACAAACCAACATAAAAATGTTATGATATTTTTTAAGAAAGGTGACAGAGATAAAGAATACGCTGTCAGCTAGATATCATGTTATTTTCTTTTTCCTTTAAAAAAAAAAAGAAACGGTTCCGTTTTGTGATAACAGTCATTGTATGATGCTTGTACTTGTATTTGTGTATTTGTGTGATTTGTTTAGTTATTTTTAGACAATCACAAAATAAGATGCAAGCATTGTAAATGGCAGACTGGCAGACATTTTGTGATGTGTACAGTTTGTCAAAAACTTCTTCCACTCGTTAAAAGTTTGTAATTATGATTAATGGAAAATGCTGTTGGTTTTTACTTTTTTGTTTTATATTCTATTTGTTTTTTGTTTTTTTGTTTGTTTTTTAATAAAAAGCACTACATTATTGTGAATAGATTCATGATGTTGTTTGGCTTTGCTTTAACAATGGATTATAGGTGGATAGAAGGACGAAAACTACATTAAAACAAACAGATAACAAATGCTTAAAACTCCAAACTATTTTGGAGGATTTAGAAATCAAACATACTTTACGGCACCGGCGTCCATCCTTCTGTCGGTCGGAGTCGGGGGAGAGGAGGTGGGAAGCCATCATCATCATCCTAACCTCCTCATCATCTTCATCCTCCTCCTGCTGACATCATCATCATTATCCTCCTAACCTCCTCATCATCATCTTCATCATCCTCCTGCTATCATTATCATCATCATCACTGTGCAAGATCCTGAAAGATTGTATTTGTTAGAATTGCATAGTTGTGTATATTGTGTATTGTAATAGACAAAAAAAAATGTCAACCAAAAAATTAAATACAACGTAATGCAGAAACTTCATTCTCACTCTCGCGAGAGTTGGGGCTAAAAGTTCTCGAGACTTTTACTTTCCATATCACCAAACGCTGTTCGTGAATTTAGGTAAAGTTGCTGCTTTTGAGGGAAACAGTCAGTAAATTAAACGGAGTTAGTACACACAACATTAATCCTGCCGTGTATTATTTTTAGTTTTTCTTCCTTATTTTTATCGGGGGAGACGCAAACAGCCTCCCGTGTAGCGTTAGGGTTTCCATAGCAACCCTCCAGTAAACAGGACTTCAAACGATGTTGTTCGACCTCACGTCGGCCTGCTTGTCCGTAAACGATGTCCAAAAAACGCCCCGAGAAAACCAAAGACAGGCCCGAGAAGACGACCGCTGTAGTCGAGGACCCCCCGTCGACTACAACCACAGGTATTCATATCTTCATCACTTCTAACACTTAACTATAACTGTACATTTAACTCTGATCTTATCACTTCTAACACTGTTAACTATAACTGTACATTTAACTCTGATCTTATCACTTCTAACACTGTTAACTATAACTATTTGATGTTACTCTAATAGGACCGGATGGAAAGTGTCCCCATCAGACCATTGGTGAGTGGCTGTTAGTTCCTGCAGGCTATACTGGAGACCAGGTCTGTCCTACATGTGTGGTTGTGTGTCTCCTACAGATGACTACCGGTGCTCTGGGGACCTGCACCTCGACCTGCAGGAACTAGGCCTTCTCCTGGGCATGAAGGAGATCCCAGTAGTGATTTCAAGACACCCAGCATCCTTTAGTGACAACACGGGTAAACACGATGCCCAGTATACCGACATAAAGACATGCAAATAACATGCGTGTCATCATGTGTTTTTATTCCAAGAAGCAACACTGACTTGTGTTTGCTTTTTGTGCAATCCTGAAAAAGTAATTCCAATCCTGAAAAAGTAATTCCCTTATGTTTCCATCACTGTATAAAGTGACAGCATGCTTTGATAATATTTGTCTTTTATTTTATTTTCTGCTCGAATTCTTGTGTTGTCAGATCACGACCACGCCCAACAACCGCTGTATTCCAAGCCGTGTGTCCAAGTGGTGTTAGAGAACGAAGACCTCAAGAGCATTAGGACATGTGGTAAGAGTAATGTACATACCATACTATAGTGTACTATCACATGAATACAAATCACAAAAACTAATGATTTAATAGGTTGGAAGGTGGATGTGTTGGTTGCACGAGTGCTTTGCAAGATTCTTCCCTCCTTGAGCAACCTGCAGAGTCTTCAGTAAGTGTTAAGGAGTCCATAGAGACACGCATGGTTCTTACGGGTAATGTGGAGGAGTTTTCATGTCAACGTTTGAATCCTTTGTGTTTCAGCTTGTGGCAAGCCCGGCTGTCAGATCAAACGGTCATCTCTCTCAACAACACGTTTCCTCTGTGTCCCAACCTGAGGTGAATGAATCGCGATATCTCTCTTATGACAAAGACTTCTCATGTTATGGTTTGGTTACGAGTTCCATGATGAGAAATGTGATTTACCTTGTGGGTTTTATGTCTGTTCTAGATTTGGAAAGTAAAAACTAAAATATATTTTCTAAATGAGCTCCATGTTGTAGGACTGTCAAACTGGAGGGCAGTCCTCTTCCAGAACAAAGTTACCACCTGCTAATATCTAAAGACAGCACGTGAGTTGATAGATATTTCAACAACTATATACTTTCTTATAATTAACTGAATTTTCATGTCATGTGCATATGTCATTTCACACACACACCAGCTTGGACTGTGTATTTGTTATTTGCTGTTGCCTTAAACTCTCCTCTCTCGTCCAAGCATCACTCACCTGTCGCTGAGAAACAACCGCATCGGAGAGGAGGGAGCTCGCCTGATTGGTTCGGCTCTCTCCACGACCACGTCGGCCAATAGGAACCTCGTGTCTCTCAACCTGGCGTTCAACTCTATCGGCGATGCAGGCGCCGCACACATAGCCCAGGTACCTAGCGTAAAGTACGCCGTCTCCGCTTCCCCTGCGTGGCCCCCACCTGTGTCAGGGACAGTCATGGTCCTCCCGTGTCGTCCCTTAGGGCCTGCGTTTGAATCGGGCCCTGCTCTGCCTCTCCCTGTCTAACAACAAGATAGGGGACCCTGGGGCCGCTCACCTGGCGATGGTGAGTCCTCCTCTCATCCTGCACACTTACAGCCTGACACGTATGACACCATTGTTACAAAATAATCGAAATAATAATAATAATATATATATCTAATAATATCTAATAATAGTAACTGATAGCGCAGATTTAAAAAGAAGACTGTTGTATGGCATGTGATATTTTACGTAAGGCGGTGGCGTCCAAGCTTGTAATTCCTTTTTTTTGTATTGTGGTCATTGGTCAGGTGCTTGGGCCCTTTGCTCTCACCCACGAGGAGATTGTGGAGCGGAGACGGCTGCTGCTGGACAGAGAACAGGCTGTAAGTGTGCAGGACGAAGGCTCTTAACTCTTTCTGATTCACTCAGACAGGGACATGGAATGAGCTCATTCATTGCTCAATTAATGATATTGTTCTCGGTGATGCCCGTGTGCAGTCATCAGAGCCGTCTCCTGTGGAGCGGTCTCTGGCGGCCCTCAGCAGCTCCTCCCTGAACACCAACAAAGCGATGAGCAGAGGCAGTGTTAGGAGAAGGGTAAGAAATTGAATGAAGCAATAAGCAGCAAACATTAAACGTATTTTTATTTGATAATTGAAAAAGAGAAAAAGATAATAGATTATTTTTGTGCAGATCAACTAATCATGCTAATTACTTCTTAAGGGCCTTTCTCAGAGAAGGTTTATAACAACTCTCACTCCACATTCAAAGGAAACGTCTAAAAAAGATGAAAAACCAGCCGTGACCAAGAAAGACGACCCCAAACCTACCAAGAAATGTAAACATTTCTCTCACATTCTCCTGCTAATGCAGTCGTTTTGTCACAGCAGGAGTAACTGACGAAGGCTGTTGCTTTTATCTTTCCCAGCCTCTGGACCCAAGGTGCATCGTGGGAAAGCAGGCAAGTCCGGAGCAAAAGACAGAAACCCATCGGTGTGTGATCCAGAGGTAGGCTTAACCATTTATACACGCGTGTTTACCCACAACAACATCAGTTTGTACTATTGATGTTGTCCGATTACATTCAAATGACCTCTGTGTTTTTTTTCCCTGCAGGATAAGCCAAGTGGTGCACTAAATGAGGTTTGTTACCAGAGAAGCATTTAACGTACAATCTAAGAGTTACACCAGCTTGGACCACATTATTGTGAAGTTGACATTCCTCAATCACTGTAGGCTGTAGAAATAAATCTGTGAATCTATTTCTATACTAATAATATATTAATACAATGTTTGTATATGTATCCTCAGAATCACATGAACTTGTTGCATTGTGGAATGAAATGGTTTTAAGTTGACCCATAGTATTATGTATGGTATCTTGTTCTATCTTCAGGGTGCTGCACTGTTTCATAGATGAACTTCAGAGTCTCCTAAGGGACTGAATAGTAAACAGTGCATCCATGTATTCCATCGTCAGATTGTTTTCAAACTTTAGATGGCAGCAAATTCACAAATGTGGTGGTTGAGTTGCTCCTTAACGTTGTGTATTTCCTCTGCTTGACCACCAGGTGGAGCCGGTAGAGAGCCCCCTGCTGGAGACATCGGTGCAGCACAGGGACGGCCAGGTCCTGCTGTCTGGGAACACTGCTCTCATTTCCCTCAACCTGTCAGGTGGGCCTACTGTCACAGAGTATCAGAGGGTTTCCTTCTCCATCTTCATTCCTGTGAACTAGGAGTGCTAGTTTAAAGGTCAACTTTTGTTACACATGTTATTTGGATCTCTAAACTATGTTAGCTGACGCTAACTAAATACATGTTTATTATTTTCTCTCTGCAGGGAACCAGATATCGGAGCAGGCGCTGCCTTTGTTCCTGTCATCTCTGCAGATGCAGACTGAGAGAGGGGGGCTCCTACGACTTAGTCTTCAGGTGTGTCTCATACACACACCTCACTTGTTGTTACCTTTTACCACGGATAAGTATGGAGCAGTGATTCTCAACTGGTGGGTCGTGAGGGCATTTTGGAGCATATGCCAGACCTTAATCTTTAGAAAGAAGCCCATGAATTAACTCAATTAATTAATCAATGTTAATTCATGTTTCAATGACTTACTGTTTGCAGCTTTTTGTTCGCTCAATGGTTTTAACAGTACATGAAGGCATTGTTTATTACTGCAATATTGGTAAATACATTTTACATATTTAGGTTGTGACTTAATGACAAATGACACATGATGCTAGACCAGTTGAGAACCACTGGCATAGAGCACATGTTCTACCTGTCTAATTTATGTAATTATATCCAAAAATGTGTGTATAGTGACAGAATAACAAGTATAATCAACCTACTCCCCCCCAGAGAAACCGTTTCTGTCCAGACTGCGAAGACCTTGTGAAGATTCAGGAGCTAATGGCACTGCGAGATCCACTCAACAAAACTACTGCTTCACAGCCGGAGCAGGAAGATTAGACTCATAGGATAAATATGAGTTTTTTAGTTTTTTTTTTAACGTTTTTTATTAAATGTCTATGCTATGTAAGATATTTATGTATTCTTGTGTGTTTTAATCATAAAAGACAACATTAAATAAATATAAAAAAAATACAATTTGTTATTTTTGCCAGTGAACATATACTTTAGAAAGTATGTGTGTTGCTTCACAAGTTAACAAGTTTAAAATAAGTCCTACAACGGATGGAGCGAAGGCGCTCCATGCTCTCGCGAGAGAACACCGTTCCAACGCGAGATAATGTTCTTCTCCAAGACACTCAGCACACTGCTTGTCGATACTCATTTTGGTAGATTCTTGATGTACACAACAGTAATTATTTCCGTATATGTTTTTATTTATATTTATGTGGAGACCCAAGCTGGACTCAAGAGTCGTAGCGTCGCGGTTTCCATAGTAACTCTCCAGGGGCATAGTTTTATCCATCCAATGTATTTATATTTATTTATCCAACATTAAACGGGTGACTTGGACTAACTACACCCAACAACAATGCACACAAACAATACATGGCTTATTTCTATGAATAAATATATACTTATATATAATATAATACTGGACGTTACGAGTCACATTTCGACCTTACAAACATGGCCGCCACCGTTTTAAAAAGTACTCATTTCCGGTCTGCGCTCGAAAGGAACGGCGGATATGAAGCCCTTCCTTCCGGTGGAGCCTCCTTTTCGGCAGCGGCTATTTCCTCGCCAACATGCCAGTGAGTATGCGAGGGACCGAGAAAAGGCATTTTAACCAAAAATACACACGTGTCCACCACGATCCACACATCCATCGTTACATAAGACGTGTGCGACGCGAACACGGGTACTTTTAGACGAGTGCGGTCACATATTGTCCCGAGTATCGAGCAAGTTAGTCTCACGCCGGAGCACACGGAGAGCGCCTTGTGATACAAGATGGCGGCGCACATAACGCAAACATGGAGACGCCAGAACCGTGATCTGCGTATCCTGACCGACATCCCCTTCACCAGTATGGTTGTAACTCTCGTGTCCGGTGGTTTAAAGTGCTCCTGACGCGTTGTTGGTCCAGGTGACCGCCGTGGTGTTTGACCAGTCGGACCTACGCAGTGTGTAGTGTCCAGGCCGAGCTGCAGCCATGTGTTCAACAGGGTTTCCCCCCCCCCCGTGGATGCAATCGGGTCGATTGTCTAATTATTATCACTATTGTCTGAAGTGCGCTTTAAAACAACTTATCTTATTCGACCGGTCATTTTTACAATGGTTCACAAACCATCCGCGTAGCGTCCCTGTCATTACGAGGTATCGGCGGTGGTGAAAGTGAAGTGAAACTGCTGAATACTTACATATTAAATATTGTTTTTATTTCACAGCTCGCGAAAGACCTGCTGCACCCAACTCCCGAGGAGGAGAAGAGGAGGCACAAGAAGAAGCGTCTCGTTCAGAGTCCGAACTCTTACTTCATGGACGTGAAATGTCCAGGTAATTATAATCAGATTCAGTCATCATTATGGGAGAAAAGGGCCTGTGACTTATTTCACTGATCAATCACCATGGTCAGAGTGGACTGCTCCTAACGGTGGGTCTGCCTGTCTCTCCAGGATGCTATAAGATCACAACTGTCTTCAGCCACGCTCAGACAGTCGTGTTGTGTGTAGGCTGCTCCACGGTCCTGTGTCAGCCCACTGGAGGCAAAGCACGTCTCACAGAGGGTAAGTGTACTCTCCGGGCTCGCTTTTATTTCTACTTAAATCTCCCCCTCGCTGTTTTTAAAGGCCATCCCCCTTTAGATGATGTGTTGAGTGTGTGTTGTCGAGGTGTCAAGCAGCACTACCAAGTACCTGGACTGCCAGTACCGTGCTCTTCCAGGCTCATTCCAGTGCGAGAGAGACCTCAGTTTGCAGAAGGGTGGCGCTACATCACTGGCGTCTCCCTTTCGAAGACTGAGAACAAACTGCTTTCTGTTGTTGCTATGGTGCCAAGTTGCACTGTAGTTACAGCATTATAGTGGATTTAGTGTTTGGGTCCAAAATAAAAGTGTGCCTGCTGTACTTAAGTTATGTTGTGTGTAATGTTGGCACTTTCTTTTATTTGTTGTGCAGAAGCACTGTACTGCTAGTCTATTAGTGACAAGATGAACTCACTCAGTCAATGCCCTGGTCTGGGAATGCTGTCCCAGCTACTGGAGCTCACATGGCATGCAGTACAGATTGCTGTACCTGCAGTATTCCTTATTTACTGATGCTTCCAGTAGTGACCAGACTGTCGTTGTGCTTCTGTCAGGATGCTCGTTCAGGAGGAAGCAGCACTAGGGGCTTCCCTGGTGCCGAATGGGGGAGGTGGTGTTGGAGCTGTCGATGTCAGCGTCTTCTGCCCCAACATGGCAGGCGGTAGTCGGTCGGCGGTCAGGATCAGGTTGAGTGGACGGACTGGCCAACGCGTGACTTCACTGTGCTCATTGTGAGATCAGTTTATGCTGTAACATGAACCTCCAACTCTGTCTCTCTTAATAAAAAATATTGTTTTGGCTAAAGAAAATGCTGTTGCTCTTGCATTACTTTGACATGTTGTGGCTTTCTTCAAACTATTTAAAAACCATTAGCATTTAAGCGCTTTCATAACTACATGGGTCATGTATATATCATTTATTATACATGTACTTATTTTAATGGTGTACATATCAAACATTCTCATTCAGTTGAAGAGCAAACTGTCAAACTTGGCAAATCTAACGGGGTCAGAAGATTTACAGTTTATTTGATGTCCCTGCAGTAGTTTCTCATGGCCTGTGCAAGAGGACGGCCAAGTACCTTGATTTATTTTTAATTCTATGGTAATAGAGCTGCTTTAAAATACACATAACAATCCCTTTTTTCTCTATAAAACCTTTGTTATTATAAACCTATACGACTAATTTATCGCAGCTCAAACAAGGATTATCGCTGTGGGGGAAAATACTGTGCGTGTCAATGTCTGTTGCCAACTAGGAGTCGGTTGATCGTGGCAAACTCCAGCAAGGGCGTCCGTCCTCGTGTCCCTCGGTCTGGCTCTAGTGCTCTCCGTCGCCCCCGCTCTCCGCCTGGGTCTCCCTCTCCCGCAGCAGGTGGCGGATGGAAGAGTTCTGTGTGGACAGCGTGTTGGAGAGCAGAGGCATGAGGCTCCGGAAGCCCTCCCTCAGCTCCTCCACGTGCTTCTGCAGGCCGTTGACGTGCGTGTCCAGCTCTCCCCTGCAGCTCTGCACCTCCGACAGCACGTCGTACATCAGGCTCTGCATCTGCACGGCCGACACCGCCACGCGTTGGGGTTGTCATGGTAACGGCGCCAGGTGGGTTTTGGTTTGAGTTGAGATTGACGTAGGTGTAATAATAAAAAAATAGTAACCGGGTTAGATTCTGAGTGTGTGTGAGGGATGTATTGGAGGATGTTTTGAGGTTTTTCCACTCGCCTCTCCCACCTTGCTGAGGTCCACCAGCGTGTTGGCCTGGTCGGCCAGCGTTCTCTTCTCCATCTTAACACTGCGCAGCCTGCGTGCAACACAAGGGAAATATCTGACCAATACTGGAATTGGAAAAACACCATTTTTTCTGCTTTTGTCCCAAGAGGCATTATTCTTGTCCAGCATTTCATATTTACACTGCACTCTAGATCACCTGAATCTTTCGTGTAATTTGGGAAAGCATTGGATAACATGTAAAAGAGTCATTCCTTTAAGTGAGAACCGGCGGACTTCTTACTGGTGGATGGCCAGCAGCAGCTTCCTCTGGTGCGTGCGGAGCCTGGCGTGGTCCCTCGACACCCGTGTGTATTTGTAGATAAGCCAAGTCTCCCGCAACACGTTTGCCGCTGCAGTTTTTATCTACATTAATCCAAAGAACGCAGATTAATTATTGTGTTGGCGTTCTTCTTGGCTTCAGACTATAATTTACTTTACAATGTACAATGCAAATGTACTTAGTGTACATCAAGTTGGAATTGAGCATTTATTCAATGTACTGGGACCTCTTTGGAGATGTGGGAATCCATCATGAAATTGTGGACGTGTTTTTCTGCTCTGGTGAGCTCCAGCTTCCTGGCAACCACGGCAACCACCAACACCGTGCAGCCAGCCCCCTGCAGGGCGTTACACACGCAGACACACAGGAAGAACCAACACGCAAAGAGATGAGACGCTACTGAATATCAACAAGGAATAATCATTCCTTTTCATGTGTTGTATGTCTTGCTGACATCTCTCTGTTGTGAGGTTCAGAGTTAAGTTTAAAAAAAATACTAAACACACTAGTCACATATTAGTTCTCAACCTTGTGCAAGTTAACCATGTGCATAACCTTTAGTTCAAGTTGTTGCAAACGGGGCGTTGCAATGTTTCCACCGCGTTTTCGTATCTTATTTCACTGTAGATATACATTTTCCGTACCAACAATACATTTGAAATTGTGCTGAGAAACAGAGGTAGACCCGTGTGTTCCCTCCTGTACCATGATCCCTGTGAGCAGACAGATGCTGCGACCGCAGTAACTGTGTGGCACCACGTCTCCGTATCCGATGGACAGGAAGGTGACGGAGACCATCCACAGGGCCTCCATGTAGTTGCTGCTCAGGTCCCTGTAGTTGTGGTGTCTGTAGGGGAGATGGATGTGGTATCTTCCAGATTAGACTCAACTGTACTGTCAGTATGTAGTATGCAGTGTACAGTACAGGGAAGCAGTAAGCAGCCAATGAAGATATTTAAGGCAAGAGCGTTGGAAATTAATCAATTGCCATGGTAGGCAGGAATGCTAGTGTTAAGGGGTATTATAAATATGCGTATTATAAATATTACAATCCCCTTAAGTGTCTAGTATATTAACATCTTCTAATTAATCTTACCCATCGTGACTTACCAAGTAAATAAAAAAACGAATAAACTTTGAAAATGCATAACGCGTGTTATTATACGCATGTTCATAGGCCTTTGACACCCGTTCTGCGTACCTTTCACAAACGTGTAAACCCCACGCTGCCACCACCCACAGCGACACGCTGAAGATCATGAGCACGGTCCCGGGGTAGGTGGTCATCATGGTCTTCCCCACGAAGCGGGTGTTGAAGTGTATCTGGGGAGGCCACGCAGCGGTTTAAACACCAGGACCCATACTGTATAACTACACTTAAGCATGTAGCTCAATAACTATACACGTAGAGAGATACAGACGGCATTACGGATCAGAACACCACTTCCCTGATCCATGGACGCTTGGCGTTGCAGAGAGGGGGGGGAGGAGAGGTCATTTTCGTCTCTCTCTCTAAAATAGCCACGCCACTAAGGGAGCGGAGTAGTGGGGAGGTTATTAAAATGGGAGATTGAAACCGTGAAGAAGAAAGGAAAGCGGCAAAGACTTAGGAACAAAACGACAAATTCAAAGCACTGAGAGACTTTGGACCTGGTGTGATTGGTCCATTTTGAGGTTACAGTTGGATACCCGTGTCGACCCACCAAGACATAAGATATAAACAGCTTGGTGAATCTGTATTAACCCCCTGTGGCTTAGTTGACTAAACCACATACATACATATATATACAAACCCATGACATGATGCAGCACAGCTATGTTTCCTGAAATAGTTATCATTGTTTCTTTTTAATTGATATCAAGAAGAATCATTTTACCTTCATGTCACGTAGGACTGGCGTGCAGAGGTGTAAAATGTAAACGTTTTGTTTCTCTGGCCATACGTTGAGCTGATTCTACTTTGATTACTTGCTATTACATGGCTAACTGGTTGGTGCCAACGTGCTAACTGACCAATCCAGATGGGTTAACTGAACTCAGGAAGGGAGATGGGGAGATGGGGATTCAGGCGAGAGAGAGAGAGAGACACCGGGTGACCTCTGACCTTGTTGAGAGCACCGATGCTTCGCGAGGCGGTGTCGGTGAAGAGGCGGCTGTGGAGCATCATGGCTCGGCCCAGCAGGTAGAGTCTGAGGAACATCGGCAGCGCCAGCGTGATCTCCAGCTCCGTCTCCGAGCCGGCCGGGACCCTCTGGATGTAGGCCAGCAGGCCCACCGGGTACGGGTGGATGGCCACCGCCGCCAGCTCCAACGCCATCAGGGTGACGCGCTCCATCGTCATGGCGATGCGCCAGTCCTCTGCGCTGTTGTCGTGCATGTAGAGCTGCAAATGATTGGATGTTTTTCTTTGCGGTCGAGTGTGGATATGGTTAGATAAATACAATGGCTACCAGCAAGTCAAACATTTCCCCTTCGGTGACCTTTAAAACCATATAGGGCTTTCCGGATAAGGGTACTAGGAGAAACGTGTGATGTCTCCTTTCATTTCATGCCTACCAACCATAACCTAACAAAAACAACACAGTATCTGTGTACGTGTTGAGCCTTGGATGATTGATGCAATGTCTTGAAGCAGACTGTTTCAGTACCTGCACCTCACAGCAGTGATAGGCCACGATCAAACCCACCAGGAAGACGGTGGAAACACTGATCACACACTTCAGCGCTATGGAGTAGATGGAACTCTGAGGGTGACACGCACACACACACACACACGCGCCCACACGCACACACACATTAGGCTACTGGATGTTTACCATAATTAAGATGGGATGTAGGAAATGGCACTGCATGATCCACCGTAATCTCCTAATCCCCATTACATACATTGTATTGAGATAATCCATTTGGCTGATTCAATGAACATGACATAGACCTAAATCCACGTGAAGTTATTTAGCAATCCTACTGCCGTGTTTGTGGTCCAATATTTACGCTTTTAAATCCGTTTAGACGGCTAGAAAGGCTTACATTGCCACTGCCTCTCACGCCAAGACAATCCAAGACTAGTATGGTCTTAGTGTTTTGTCTGAGAGGTGGTCTGACCCAAAGAGGTAATCGCTCACTATAAGAAGATACGTGATGTGCATGATTAACACACAGGTTTCTGCTCTCTGAGAAACTGAAACACACTTTCTCTTCTCTCTTTGAGCAAGACACTCTCCGTTCCTCTCCGTTATCGGCTGCTCGGTGACCACTGACCTTACTGTAGACACTCCAGGACAGCTCCGTCTCCATCACCATGACTACCACCCCGAAGATGCCCACGGCCAGGGCGCAGTCGTTCAGCCGCTGCCTCCTCTGGAAGAGAGCCCTGCGGCGCATCAGCCTCCAGCCGATGCTGTGGGTCCGCCAGTACGGGTCGTCTTTTGCAAGGGCGTCACTTTGTGTTGAAACATGGTGGGGACACAACGGCTCAGATGAAAAAAAACATTTTTTTAAACGGTCTTCAAAATATGAGATTTTAGACAATGTGATGAGGGGGGTCTGTATGAGGTCAGAGTAGATCATAGCGGCCCATCAAAAGGGAACATTTCTGGGTCACTTTAGAATCAGTAGGGGGATTTCTTCTTCAGCTTACGTTACGACAATGCACATTAGTTTCTTCTATATTTACATTGTGTGTTTTCTTATTGTGCAAATAAGCATTCCTCAAAGCGTTCTGATTTGTTGATTAACATTTCTTGGTGCTATTTTTCAGAACATCTTTAACAAATTATGCTTTGAAAAAGTGATGGGGACAAAATCATCCGGTGTGCAGGACACCTGTGGTCCTTCGTGTCCTCCTTGGACCTCTCGGGCCCCGGGTGGGAGGGCGGGCTGGGGCAGGTGACATCAGCTCCGGGCAGCAGACCGCGCAGGTCCTCCACCTCAACGGTGTAGATGTGGGACTCCTCCTCCTCCTCCTCCTCCTCCACGTCTCTGCCGGTGACGATGATCTCCGGAACCGCGTGTCGGTCGCGCATCTCCACGGCAACGTCCGCCGCCCCCCGGTGGCGTTCTCCCGTGGCGCCCCAGCCCTCGGCGGTGTCCCTGGCCTCCAGGTGGGACCGGCAGGTCACCTTGTAAGGGGACCTGCAGTGGGGCGTCCCGGGCCAGCCCATGAAGGAGGAGGTGGAGGAGGAGGTGGTGGTCTTCTCCTGGTGTTGTCGGTGACCTTCCGGCTTCTTGGCTTTGCTCTTCTGCTGGCTCTCCTTGTGTCCGGCGTTCTGCCGCGTGGCCGGCTGCTTCTTCTGGGGTCTGTCCTTGCTCTTGCACCCCTTGTCCCGCTTCACGTGCGGATTGGGCGAGGAGGAGGAGGAGGCGGAGGAGCAGGAGGAGACGTAGAGGTGGCCGTTGTACACGGGCGCTGTGGCCAAGACCTGACCCCCCCCCCTGTCCGTCCACACGACGGGGTCCCCCCTGCCCGCCTGGCGGTGCACCGCGGGGTGAAGTCCACACCGGGGAGGACGGCCGGGGGGAGGTGGAGGTCTGGGTGGGAGGAGGGGCCGCTGGTCTTCCACCTCGTTGCCGTCCACCGCGGGCAGGTTCACGGATGGGGACGTCTCCATGGTTACAGTCGGCCTACAGACCCGATCACAGAGTCCCTCGAGCGATCGCGGTCGGTGTGAGTAAGTGATGGAAGGAGGAGAGGGGCTGTTGCCCGGTACTGAAATCAGGCCAGCGAGGTTAAGTAGACATGGGGACACCAATCTGCTCATTAAGTGTCCCCTGACGAGGGACACGTGAGGGTGCCGTAGCTCCAGACACGTCCTGATGGTTCTCTCTGTTTTCCTACCGTGGGTAAATCCTATAGAGGAATCCAGTCAAATGTTTAGGTTCAGAGATGCATTAATATGCAACAATAATGAAGGTGGCTACGGTATAACGACCTCTAATTATAAATGATCAGCATTCATTCTAACTAACACTGAGTAATTCATCTTTCTTCCAAGTCTCTGAGAACCTCATTAAAGCAAATCTCCAATCTCGTGGACTCAGTGGACTCACCCGACGCCACAAAAAATTGTACTCTTAAGGACTTAACTTATTGGTTAATTCCCCGTCTTAAATCGCCTTAATTGCTCCTGGACAACATCTGTCTGAGCCGCCAAAGATGACCCGCCTTGAGATGAAATTATTTTTGCATCTTCTCTCAAAAAAAACCAACAAAGAAGCAAAATTTAGGGAAAGAAGAAATCCTCAAGCAGGGATTTGACCGAGCGACCGACCTTGACGACCACAATGCCTGTTTATGTCCTCACTAGTATTCCATAACTCTGGCTGGTCGCTTCTGCACAAACTACCCCAGCAATCCATTAGCTGCTCTAACGTCGTGATCTCCTCCCGTGGATTGAAGTAGAGGTTATGAACCTCACCTCAGCTCACGAACCACGGGCCATCCATATCCGCTCCTCTTAAAGCCTTTTCCACGTATGTATGGTTAGCTGCCGCCCGGCCACAACCAGAATGCCTCCGTTAGAGCCCAGAGCTTAACCACTGCAAGGACTTCACTGCTGCAGATGTTAAGGGGAAGAGGCAAACTGTGTGTGTGTGTGTGTGTGTGTGTCTGTCTGATTCTGTGTCTGATTCTGTTTGTGTTTCTCTGGCAAATGTAAAGATTGCACTTATTTTGTCATGCAAAATGTCAACCATTTGATTAATTTCTTCGATACTTTTACCACAGTAGAATTCAGTGTTCTTTTCTTCGTTCAATATAATCTTCAGGAGACAACGGACAGTATACCACCGTATCAATTCATCCGATTATCATACGATATTAATCAAGTCTGGGGGGGGGGAGATCACATGCTTATGGGCTTATGAAATATCAAATATGTCTCTGCCTTTAGCCCGTAACAATATGCATGGAGTGGATGGGGTATTACGGCATTAAAGTCATAACAATGACATTGACCCTCATCCATCTAAATCCGTGTGACAGATGGGGAGCGACGGAGAGGAGAGGGGCAGCACGTTACATAACCTGTATATAATCTATATAAGACTGTGTATTCCTGCAGTTAAAACAGTTAAGTTAAAACAAAGACAATTGACTGACCTTCCTTAGCAAGTAGCCATGTACTCGCTTGCTAAGCAGTACTTGCTATCACAAGTATCCCCATGAAACAGACCGGTAATGCCTGGAGGAGTTTTGAAATTAAAACCACAAAAGTCAATATACTTTATTGCTGTCCATACTAAAACTATTGGATGGGGGCCGAGTTGCCGCACTGAGTATCTTAAAGACATTTAAGTTGAACTTCCCACAGGAGGGAATAAAGACTCTCTACTCACAGGGATAGTTCAAATGTGTGAATCATTTGTTAATTCAACAGCTTGCTGAGAGATCAGCCAAACAATGCAGTGTTAACAACCTGGCTCTCAGCCTCAGGGACCCGCGTGAGAAATATCAGGTGTGGCTCCGGGCTGCATGGACTTACATCTCCTGCTACAGGTGTGTGTGTGTGTGTGTGTGCATGCACATCCCCCTCCCATACACCACACACACACACACACGCACACACACACACACACGCACACACACACAAATTAAATAGTTGCCAGCAATATCCATTGTAATACCCTCCCACAGTTCAGCCTTTAATATGATAAAGAGTCCTCATCCACTGAGCTACTTGGGCGTATTGGATGTCCCAGATAAGTGGACGGCTGTCGATAGCAGCCTATTAGGCGGAGGGGACACGTCAGCATGGAGGACTAGTCCAATCCCAGAGTGATTAAAAAAGCCCTGTTCAGTGTTTAGTGCGGAGAGTTAGAGCGGGAGACACGGGCTGATTAAACCTGCCTGAGGTTGCAGCAAAGAATGTAACGATGACGCAAATGTCCAAAAAAGAAATCTGCAAAACTGTTTGCTGTGAAAGTTACGTCACACATTAGTTGCGGTGCAACCTGTCTTCTACCCTCGTTACCAATGCAATTTAGTCATCATTTGTTATTAAAAATGGGTCATCTATACATAATGCGCTTATTTTATCACCCTCATTGACTTCAATGTGACAGTCGGTGTATGTGTTGTGTTCTTCGTCGTTGTCATTGGCAGGTATTTAGCTGTGATACAGGCCTGCATGTAACTCAGCACCGTGACCTTTGAACCTACCTCAACACTGGCTACAATGGTTAGCCTACATTTATATCTTAGCCTATATCTTTTAGTAGTTTTTATTGTTATTTGAACAAATATTGAATCTCTTTTCTTAGTAGGCCTACTGTGGATTTACTCTCTGCTGTGACCCTAAATGCCTGCCTGGGATGAATCAAGTAGGCTCCATCTTAACTGCAACGCTGCAGTTTGAAATACAGCCACCAGAGGACAGCATCGACCCAGGTTTCTATCTCTAATCTGTAGTTCTATGAGGCAGTATGATTTTATTTATTTATTTATTCTGCATTATTTTTTGGGCACATTTTCAAACTGCCACTCCGTGCATCAATATGCGAGGATTATTTCCTTCGGTAAGCATAAAGGCTAAATGAAATTCAATCCACGCTAAGAATCCCTCCGGGAAAGCAACGCAACAGGATGTGGTTCCTTCTCACACATAACAGGTAAACATCATTTATCCTTGTTCCGCGCTCGGTGCAATTTCCTCTACTTAAGCCGCCGCTGTGTACTCATCCTTACTCATCCCTCTCCCATCCCGCTCCCTCCTCCGGTGCAGCCTCCGTGTTCAGCGGCGTGGATCGTGTTCAGCTCCCCGGACGCCTGACAGCCTCGCGGGGAGCGGGCGACTCTGAAGGGCAGCAGCAGTAATAGGGTAATCTGTTATACCCAGCCTCCCGTCCTTCCTTCCTTTCTTACTTCCTTTTTCTTTAATTTATTTATTTTCGTATTTTTTCTCTTTCTTTCTTCCCTTTAATTAATTTATTAAATTTTTTATTTTATAATTTAATGAATTTTCTTTCTTTTTTTTCTTTCTTTCTTCCCTGTAATATATGTTCTTTCTTTCTCTTTTTCTCTCTTACTTTTTTTTTGGTCATTCCTTTTCACCTCTCCTCTTCCTCCTCCTCCTCTCTCCTCCTCCTCCTCCTCTCTCCTCCTCCTCCCTCCATGGGTTGCCTCTTCTCGCTGTTCTGGCCTCGCATCAGCGTTCCCTGAGAACGACTGAGGAGCAGACTTTAAAGTGTGCTCATACACCGCTAGTTCCCGCCAAGCCCAGCACTTTCTCAATTAGACCCGAGTCCTTGCTGATGCTAAAGTACACCCCCACCCCCCCCCACCCCCACCCCCATCCCCACCCCCACCTCCACCCACACCCCCACCCCTATGCCGAGGGAATGACCAATCGTGCCGAAACGTAACCTTCATACACATAAGCTACAGCCGCTGGGGTTCAGTCTGATCCCACACTCAGCAAGACACGCACACGCACACACACACACACACACACGCACACACACACACACATATGGAATGTACAACTTTTTTAGGATCAGAATGAAGGACTGTATGTATGTATTTTTATTCCTTTTATGTTTTGACTTGCCCTTATACTTGTGTGCAATGTCCAAATGCAGAATATCATATTCATACTATATATTATATTATATATATATATATATATATATATATATATATATATATATATATATAATATAATATATAGTCATTCTATTCATTCGTCATTCACTTCTATATCTTCCATATCTCCATCATACTCTCCTCTCTCTGCTCTGCTTTTCAACCAGCAACCTCCCAAGGAGCCAGAGGCTGAGTGACATGATAAAGAGAGAGAGAGAGAGAGAGAGAGAGAGAGAGAGAGAGAGAGAGAGAGAGAGAGAGAGAGCAAGAGAGAGAGAGAGAGACGCACACACACACACACACCACACAAACTCATTGCTTTCGAGAATCAATCAGCTGCCAATCCCCCTTTCCCCCCTTCTCTCCCCCCCTTCTCTCTCTCTCTCTCCCTCGCTCCCTCTCTCGTCCTCCTCCTGCTGACTCCTGCACCACATGGCTTTTTTTTCCCCTTCAGTCCAAGGGGTTTAGTTTCCTC
>OOFB01008815.1:0-12641 GCA_900323305.1 Trachyrincus murrayi | reverse complement strand
TCAGGCATATCTTTTCAAATTAATTTAGACTACCAAACATTTTGTCATGAGGATGAAGAATAAATAATTGTCAGAATTACAGCCCTAGCCAGAACCTTTTCTAGTGCAGTGCATTTTAAATTACACAAATTATGAAAGTTCCTGTGAGCACAGTTCATGTCAAACTTTGGTTGACAATTTCATCAAACATTTTTTAAGTTCTTCAACTTAAATTGAAAGTTATAGAAGTGAAATATGTGTATTACCCTTCTGTAATGTAGCCTTCATGTACCCTCATCTGTAACCAGAACAAAACTGTTGTTAACCTCTACCAGTGTGAACAAACTATGTACAGAATCAGTGCCTTTTGACCACAAACCATGGTAATCAGTGTGTGTAAAATGCTTGTTTTTTTCTCGTAGCAGCAATTTCATATGCCGTAAGGCTTCAATATGTCATGAGTTGTACGACAACTGTCATTCACTGCTGGGTTTTAGTGATGTATAAACCAGATTATAATCATTGTCAACTAATCAAAGCCGAGCTCAACTACCTTACAATCGCAGGTAGTATTTCACCTGACATGTTGATGATATTGCCGTGGTGTTTGTTTTTAATAACCTTGATTACCCTGTGAAGTAATCCAAATCCCGCTAATTGTTTCTCTCTAAGCAATCTCCCTGATTTTGGACAAAACAAATATTTATATCAGATGTAGGCCACGTGTACAGTATGTAGATTTAACTTATCTTTGTGGGCACATCACCACTCCATCTATAGCTCACATCTGTACACAGAGAAATAAAAAGAAAGATTAAGTAAATGCCCTGTGGTCTGTAACGGTGACTTTTGGAGAGAGTGACATTGTGTACATGGGGTAAATGATGTGGAGAGTTGATGTAGATATGGCTATTTTATGTAGCCTATATGAGAGAGAGATAGTCACTTAGTTGCAACATTTTGTTCTTTTATTTGAATGTATGTTGGAACTGATTGAGTGATTTGGCAATGCACCACCAAATTACACTTTAAATCATTATTGGTTAATTAGACTTTGCTATATTTTGGGGGAACCACAGTACACATTCAAACTCAAAGCAACATAATGTCTCTCATAAAACATATGTATAGTCATCAAAGTTAAGGAATGTGGAGATTGACTATCCACAATATATTAACAATATGGACAATTTTCCATAACTACCTGTCATGTCACATATTTACCCACGATGAGGTTCAGTCGGTGGTCAACGATCGCCCCTAGTGGTAGCTCATGCGGAGGTTCTACATAGGGCGTGATTGCACGACCCCTCCCCCTCCACAGTCTATCTGGAAAAGAAAAAAAACTTTTTTGTATCGAAGGAATCAACAGCCGCCATCTTGTCGTGGCTCGGAATTGGGATTTCGGTCGAACACTGTTTAAAAAAATATTGTAATAAACGTCCTTATCGGGCTATGGCAATATCCCTCTCCCGAAAACGTAATTTGACCTTCGTTTTGGATATTTTTTTTTCGAAAAACGAAAATAGGAGCGGACTCGTCGGACTGAAAAGCCCCGTATATCTGATTTCCCCTTCAGAGTGCGACGCTTCACCTCCTATCTGCTCGGAGCAGCGTTGTTTACCGTGAGGACGCAGATACCAGACGGGGATTACGGACTATTTTTTTTAATAATATATTATTTTAATGCATTATTGCATTTTATGTAGTTTCGCACCATTTTTGCATGAAGGAATTTGACGTCACACAAAATGGGTTCTTTCAAGATCTAAAAACAACGACTTTCGCCTCGGAATGCAACCGCCTATGTGAATATACCTGCATAAAAAGTTTGCGCTCGGTTATTTTCATGGCACACATTTTATTTCGGGGCATTTAACGGTAAATATGTGGGTGTTGGTAGTTGGATTACCATGGGGTGAATGGCGGTGGCGAAGCGGGGCGCTATTGCATCTCTTTTGAGAGACGTTTGACTCACTGCAAGGAGAGCTAACGCTAACTTCGCTAGTAGCAGGCAATTAGCTAGCTATTAGCTGGTTAGCTAGCGCTAGCGGGCTAACGGCTCGTTAATGTGCTAACCAGGAAGGTGTGGGTCGACAGAACAACTTTTCCTGTCGTTAAGACCACTTAACGCGTAAAGCAACCAAAAAAGATCACCACGATGGCTGAAAACCTGCTCGATGTCGGACCACCCAACTCAAAGAGACCGAAGCTGAATTCACCTGCGCTTTTAGCGTCAGATGGACCAGGTAAGGCCTCGTAGCTGTCACAGATGGTAAACACCGACACCGTGAAATGTTAATTATAACCCCGCTGTTAAAGAAGATTCCAGAGACGTGTATGCGATGTGCTGTGAGCGTTTGAACTTGCTCTGCTTCCAGCGATGCGGTTGTATTACATTCTGAGCAATGATGTGCAACTTTGTCCCAACCTTTGCAGGTGATTTTTGTTCAGCATCTCTGTTTGTTATGAGGGATGTGTGCAATTCCACTGAAAGCTGTTTTAGTGCAATCCAGAAGAGGGGTTCTACTCAAGATGCTAACCACTTCATAGCGCTTCGATGCAGCCGTTGGCGTTACTGTTGTATTCCCGAAACACCCCGGCAGGAAAACAAAGTACAATTCCAATCATCAAGTTATGCGATTTCAGGCATGGTCCTTGGAAAGCAGGTCCAATTATCAATAGATGCGTTTTTGTGCTTAAAGGTAATTTGTTATGAGTTGGTTGGAGTATTGAGGGTAGGCAGAATGTGGTAAGAGCTCAGTCGGGTAGTGAACCAAACTCAAACTGAACCAAAATGTATTGAACCCTTTTGAACACATGACACTACTGAAATCTCGAGCCAACATGAATTCCTACATGGTTTAAGGTTAGCATTAATTTGTGTTAATTAACATTTCCATAGTACATGCATTTGCCTCTGTGTCTTTTGCAATTAGGCACACTAGTGAACACTACTGTATATAATGTTTTCCAAAGGGTATAGGTCATGACCACCCCATAACTCCAAATTAACCCTCATTTGTGCACGAACACGCTCACACATTTCTCATGCTCGTCCTATATTAATTACCACCGCTTTAATGGTTTAATACGTGGTTATTATAATAAGTGACTATTTGTATTGTATTATTTATTTGTATTGCTAAGATATTTCACTAGATTTTGTCTGACATAATGTGATTGAAAAAAATACAATTACCCTGGGTCCTGTTCTGTTATGCATTTGCCCTGCCATGAAAGACCTGAAAAGTATGCATGGTAAATTGACTTTGCTTGAGAAACATTCATTAACTCAACATTTAACACAATAGTAAGTCTGACCTAAAACGATTGCCTTTTTATATGCTGAACCAGCATTTGATGCCAGTGACTGCAACTTCATAAAAAGTGGGGATTTCAGTGTTTTGATGCGCATGTTTTCAGACATAAATGTGTTAAGTCAATGTGCTGACAAATCAGAGATCAACCATCACATGCTGTGGGTCTGACAGAATCACAGGCACCTACCCCGGTCCAACTGCAGTAGTATTGCAGTCTGTGCTGTGTCCAAAACCTAATGTTCATCAACCTGTTCTAACATATGTGCCTTCTATGACCAGGTTGTCCAGGCATCAAATATTGTGCACCACTATGTCTCGGTCACTTTCTTTTAACGTGGAGCATAGGTGTGCATATTTATGATCATAGTCATAATTCAAACATTATCGGCTGTTTTCACATCTACCCCTACCGATATTACAAAATACCTTCGGTAACATGCACTTCCACTGTTTTCCAATAGGACATTAAAACAAGTAATGGAGTCACCCTGCCAATGCATCTTTGCTAATAATTTGGTCTTCATGATCATCTTTTGTTTTAGTGAGAATGTGGCTGAGCTATTGTTGCTTTTGATAATTTTATCAGTAAATAATACTAATAATAATACACTTGGTGGTTTAAGTCTATATTTTTTTGTCAAAGCAATTTAGCTGGTTGTTACCGGCAAATAATAGCGTGTGTTAGTGATACAATGGTATTGTGTATTCTTTGTGATTACTTGGCACTTGAAGTTGTGTCTGGCATGCACATTTGTTCAATATAATGGAATAATAGATGGGTCAGTTAAACAATAAATTAAACCTATAGGTAATTTTAACACAAATAGGAATGCTGTGATGTAAATACTTGCATATCTATCTAGCGATATCTGTCCATGAACTCGACCACATACAATTTTAGTCAATTAATTTCCGACTGGTTTAACAGTTGGTATCAATATAATTGAAATATTGGCAATGGTGAAATTTGCATTGTTGTTGAGGCATTGATGCATATTATACATTGAAAGTTAAGTAGACCTATGTCGCTTTAAGTGTAAAATATAGGCTGTACAGCAAATGTGTATATTTATGACTGCGTGTTCATAGAATTGTCTTTATTTTCATCCAGCTCATGAAAAGCAGTTTGAAATTGACCCAGCGTAGCCAATTCACAACAAAAGCAGCAGTCACAACAACAGAGATTTACGAGTTACGCAGCACACGGCGGAGACACCACATGTCCACAGTGATCCATCACTGAACCCTCCCCGCCCCTGCCTCTTCAGACCCAGGGGCTTCCCAGGTGCAACTGCAATGAGACTGCTCCTGTGGGACACTGCTTTGCACAGCTATCATCAGCAGTAAATTGCTGAAAACAATGAGTTTGCGTGCTCTCCGTGGCAACAGTCTTGCATGATGGTTCTTGTTTACTACTATTCTGCCGTGACATTTGGCTTTTGCCTTCTGTAATGGGGCCCTGGCTTGGGTTCCACAGTACCAAATGCAGTTGCTGTGTACATCTGTCTATATTTAGGAGTGGCTAAAGATTGGTTTCCAGTATTTCCATCAAAAAATGTTTTGTGTTTGGGGTAATTTATTATTTTTCCTCTTATCCTCAGAAGATAAAAAGTTACGTGCGTGCATGTGTATGCATATTATGCATACACATGCACCCATCTGGCACCCTAGCAGGATCTGCCTCTCTATCCACTGCCTAATAAGCCAATGAAGTCTGTTTTTTTGTTGTCCTTCTGTTTCGGTTCCATCTCGTTAAGTCTTCCATATTGGCAGTTGGAACATTTTTCAGCTTTTTAAATGGACCAGAAAAGCGTGAGGTTCATTAGGTGATCATTGAGTTTTGAGATGTTGCTATGGTTTCTTTTCTGTGTTCAAAATCAGGTGATGACTTTGCTTAACAGCGATGCAAACATCAATATTATGTAATATATCCACATACAGATGAATGTTTTAATGGAGGAGGGCAAGTGCTTGCCAGGGAGAGGCAAATATCAATCTGATGAGGCACAAACCAATCACCCATCGTTATTCAACATCATGTCAGGTTGTGTACTGCCGCAACAAAAAGTTAGAAGGTTGATTATCTTAAATGTGGCAGCTTTTTGTTTTTTGTTTTCTGCATAAGAAGTTAATTCAGGCTGATGGTTACACACTCCTTGTGATGGCTAACATTGCCAGTGCTAAATTGTTTGCTAGCCATCCTGCTGTAGTGCCAAGTGAAAGCGCTAGCATCAAAGCAGACTTTCCACACCTGTCCCTCTTTGGCCAGACATTCAGCCTCAGGGGTGGCATGACAGACAGCTGCAGTCTGACTCTGGACCACTACTAGGTCTGCTAAAAGCTGCCGCCAAGCCTATTTTTAGCTGCAAACTCCCAGACTAGAGGCACTGGGGATGGAAATGGGAAAAGACGGTAGATAAGTGAGCTGAGGCCTCTGGGAAAGGTGGCTAGGGAAATGAAGGACGGGAGGCAAGTAAGAGGGAGGAGAGTGTGACGTCTGTAATGCAAATTGTGGTACCTTTTTATTCTCCTGATCTTTGCAGTGCTAATGCTCCCTGGACTGTAGAGCACCACAAAGCCAAAACTCAGTCAGTCCTTGTTCAAGCTTTTTGAAAGAGCTATCCAGCTGAACAACTGAAGTCGGAGAGGGTAAGATGGATTGGTTGGTCAGTTGTGGCCATGTTTCCCTCTGATGGAGCACCTAGTTGCCTGATGCCAGGGAAAGACGCATAGGGGGGAGTCCAATCATGCAGCTTGTGTTTACTTGAGCAAGCATGGGGGCCTAATGGCCTCATTACTAAGACTCTATCGGGCCAAATTCGAATGTAGACAATCAACGGCAACTAAAGCACGCAGATTAAGCTACTTGGGTCTCCTTACAGCATCCAGTTTTAGCATTCTGCAACCACTGGGCTGGCACAAGTGAATAATAATTTTAAAAAAATAGGCTATTCCTCAGCTATGTATATTTTTGCACAGCATGATGGTCTTTCATAATGGTCACCATATGAAATTAGGCATTTATTGCGTCATAAAATCTTGCCACGTCTTAGGCTGGGGGCACACTGCACACTACACGTTTGGCTGTGACACATTCCGTCTCAGCGACTTTGCGTCAAGTTCACCTGGGATCGGGGAGGAGGGGTCAAGATTTAATTGATCAACGTTGGTGTATGTAGGAGTTTTTCGTCGTGGCGCCTCCCAGGCGACAACACAAGTGTAATGAATGAATGAAGTGTAACGAGAAATGTGTGTAACTCGGGTACATAGTTTCCCAACTCCTCATTTGTCACCTTTCGTCCCCGTGGTTTGCATTTGCACACTCGTTTACCAAGTTGCTAATTCACACTCTGATTGCTATTTTAATTATGTTGTAAAGTGATTCAGAAAAGACTGCCTATTTCCGCTTGCTGCCAGACAATTAACACTCCCCAGTACACATGCACACCCATTCACCCACCCACCCATCTATGCTGCCATCCTAATGGCTTTGGATTTGTACATTATGCTCACACCTCCTCATGGGTGTTATAAACATGATGTATGAACACCTGATTGGAGTGTGATTCTTACTTCAGTGAAATGGTTCCAGGTCTTTATCTAGCTCTGTGGGGATAGACTGGGGAGCAGTGGCGTATGCCCGATACCATAATAGCAGGGAGAGTTGACCGAGACAATTTGGAAATCTGCAGTGTCAGATACGGGAGTGGTATGGCTCTACCCTTAACATTTGAATGGTCGAATCATCGTTCAGAGCCCCGAGTTGAGCAAATTGGGCAAATTCTCGCAGAATAATTGCTTTTTATGTGCATAATCACCGAATAGAACAGCATATAGAGGTGTAACATACAGTGTTAACTTACACACAATGTGCGCCTTGTTTTGTATGCAATTGATTGTAGGTAACATAAGGATGTAAATCAACACAACAAAATAATAAGTCAAGTACTGTTGTTGCTTGATCTCATATCGAATTGTTCTCGTAGACAAAATATTGGTGTGTGTGCGAACGTTTAATAGTCTAATATTACATATATTAAATTACATACATACATTTTACATACAGAAGAGGTGAGTGTGAACAAGCATAATGTAAACACTGGGCATCAAACAATAATAACTATTATATTTCAAAGCCCCATGTTCCACTAGTTGCACGGGTAACTTTTTGCATATTACCTTTCTTGTCTGATACCTATAACGATATTCATAAGTCAATATAGGTTACCGATATTGATACATTTCATCATCACTTCATGACGTCATGTTTTTTTGTTATGAAATGCAGCTCCGATTTTTATTTCTGAATTTCATTAGGCTTCAATTGATTACACTAATACTATAGGATAATTGATTACACTAATACTATAGGATAATTGATTACACTCATACTATAGGATAATTGTCTATTAAAGACCAGCATTGTGAGGCTCTATTTGGTATTAACCAACTTTTCTGTTTTTTCTTTACTCTCACCTGCCCCCCACCCCCATTCTACTGTTGTCTTTCTTTGCCAGTAGATTTGGGTTCTCTGTCCTGGGATGATCTAGAGAATGACCTTCCAGATGAGTTGATTCCTAATGGAGGAGACCTGGGCCTGCCCTGTTGTGCGCCAGGTACGGGTGGCACGCCGGGTGGCCTCGGAGGGGGAGGCACCACTACCATCGTCCCCGATGCCGCTGCCAAACACAAACAGCTTTCTGAGCTCCTGCGTGCTGGGAACACCTCCAGCCTTACGGCTACGGGGCTGAACTCAGCCGGCCCCCAGTCTGGAGGAATCGGAGTACAGCGGAGTACAACGCTGGGAAAGAGCCCCTTGGGCCAGGGCTCTCCGAACACCCATTCATCTCCCCAGGCCCAGAAGGCAGGCACACCTACAGGAGTAGTGGGCCAAAACAATGGCAACAACACTGCGACTATTGGCCTGAACACAACAGGTTTCACCCAGGCAATGATGAACAATAGCCAAGGCCATGCAGGACTTCTGCCCCAGGGAGGGCAAGCCCAGCCTGGACAGGTGATGAATGGTGGCTTGGGGCCTGGAGCTGGGAGAGGCCGGGGTGCTGGAGTAGCAGGCATGCAGTTTCAGGGACAGACCATCCAGGGGGGAGCACCAGGTTCCGCTGTGGCGGGCAGCGTCTCTGCATTGGCAGAGACACTCACCCAGGGAGGACAGCCAATGGGAACTCAGGCCAATCTAAATGCATCCCAACAGGCAGGCAATAGGAACAAGGTATGCCTCACTTCCATGTACATACTCTGCCATTTCAGTGCTGACTCAAGTTTGTTGCATTTCTCTCGCTCTCTCTCTCTGTCTGTCTGTCTGTGTGTGTCTGTGTGTGTGTGTGTGTGTGTGTGTGTGTGTGTGTGTGTGTGTGTGTGTGTGTGTGTGTGTGTGTGTGTGTGATTAGAGTCTCCCCAGGTTTCATTGTTGTTTAAACTAAAATAGGTTTGTTCGCTAAATGTTAACTCGCTGGCCAAGTTTTACATTAATGACCGCCAGGAACACCCGACATCTAAACAAAGTCTGCTGTGTGGTTGGATTGCTTTTAGTCGACTAATGAAATTCTTAGTCAGGGACAGCCTAATAATTTGAGACATGGGGGTCCAATGAGCATGATGGTCCTAGTTTGCAGTTATCAAACAAACAAGTGGCAATGGCACTCTAGCTGGTGGGCTAGGCTATCGAACTTGCTTTCCACATCTGTCTATGATCTTCATACTGACAGCTGTGTGGAGATAAGCTGATGTCCTGATCTGTAGTTTATAACCATTAGGTTTTATAAGGATATCAGGGCTGGAAATTCTAGGAATAATATACAGGCTAAAAAATGTGAGATTGTTACAAAACGTTTAACATCGCTTTACAATACATTCCAGGTTTTATTTTCCTGATATGTGTAATATTGTACTTTGCTTCGTTATTTGCAATACGTTATTCGCGTTTGTGTCTGGGTTCCCACGATCCTGTCTTATGTTACCCAGAATTACTCACCACTTTCGCCAGTGACTTTTTTGGTACAGATTTTTTAAATGTCAATATTAAAACAGTCAGTGAATGTCTGATCTAATAAGATATGGTTCATATATGTATATACGGATTAGGGATGTTCCTGATGACTAATTTCCCTGACGGTCAACCGGACGTTTAACGACTTGTCGTCTGGTCTAAAAAAAAAAAGAACATGCCTAGAAATCAGTAAAAACTGAGCACGTACACGGTCGAAAAAAAACATTGTGTGTATTAAGAGCCATTTGAAATGCTTAATATAATGTTTTTATAACAAAATCCTATTATAAATTAGGCTGAAAAGTGACATTTTGCAATGTTCATTAGGCCTATTGCAGTCGGCTCTCATGTAGAGAACCAGTTGAACTGTTGGGTAGGGGGGCAAAACAGTGAGGAGTTGTCTAGCTTTGGAAGTTTAACTCTAAAGAATCATCCGAAATAAATCTTCATCTGTCAAGAGACGTGATAACAATGATCGCGGTTCTTTTTGTCTCTTCTCATTCATTTTATCGATCCGCTTACTGAGTGAACAAGCCGTTCGCGTGAGCAGCCATTCACTCAAACTCAGTAGGCCTAAAGAAAGTTAAGATGTAGAGAAATATAATCCGGCAGATCATGGTTTCTTCACTGTGAAACGGACTGAATTGATTGACATTTCAACGATGCGCCTCCGGAGCGGGAACAGCTGAGCACCGCCGTGCGTGGGCAGCAGAGTTCAATCCTTCAGCGTGAGCACGAGCTCGTTCATACAGTCTTGGTTATTCTGGATCTAATTAAAACAGGTATTTAAATGTAGTCATGAAAAGACCAACTGATCGCAAACGGCAGTGCACCTGACATGACCGCAGTTATGACTGGGGTGAAGAGCGCGGTTGAGAATTGTGAACCAGATTAAATTAAATTATTAAATTAATCATTAGCTGTTTTGGGAAACTACACTTGTTTAACATTGGTTAATTAGGCCTATTAAAAGCATGGTCTAATTCTTATATGCATATTTCTATCAATAGTGCATGCCGTGCTTCCGCGATTTCTATATCGACAAATGCTTTTCTCAGAGAAAAAAAGCAGTTACCGACTATTTCTGATTCTGGAGTTCACCGACTACCTGGCTGCCTCCTCTTCAAACATGGCGCAGTAGCTGTATATCCATGCTGTACATCCATGCTAGTCAGATTCAGGCTGAAAAATGAAATAATGTGAAAATAATTATGAAAATAATGTGTTTATCCGTTTACTAAATTAGCGATTTATTTCAGTAGGAAATAACCCCCCCCTGAGTTGTCATATGTGGATGAAACGTTTTGAAGACATTATCTCCTATTAATCCCATTGTACATGCTGCCGCAATATCTCTGTGACGTAGTACTACAGAAATCGAGTTCAGGCGTGCAAAAGTGGAATACTACACAAAACGGCAAAATAGGACCTGGCTTGCTTTGCTTTCCAATAATCACATCTTGACAACATCAAAAGTGTTTTAACCTGTACCTATCCTTTAAGCTCATTCACCCGCCTCAGGTGAGTAGTTTATATTTCGGGCGAGTCTAATTTCAGGACCACATTGTCTGTCAGGCAAGTGCAGTAAGAGTGAAGAACTTTTTTGACTGCAATTTAAGGAAGTATTATATATCTTCTTAAAAATTGTGCGGAGCTTCTGAGACCTCTCTGTATACAGACCCACAAACAATCAGTTAGCTCGACTCTGACACGAGTCATAACAGACAGCCAGTCCAATGCGCGAGGCAGAGAGCCTACTCTACGAGTGCGACCAAATTGCGGAGCGAGGACTGCTATGCACACATTGTTCTCTCAGTTCTATGATTCTTTTCCACTAACGCAGCTAATCGCTAATGATTTGTTAGTTTTATTGCTAGGCTAACATGTCTAAGAATAGGCTGAATACTTAAGATACACAATGTGGTATGCATTTTCGAGCATTTCCTCAATAAACTTTATTTACAACAACGAAGACGACTTGGGAACTGGGAATGTCCACAAGAGAGAATAGCATATGCCTAATATAAAGAGATTGTATTAGCAATATGACAGGCAACTGCTACTGCATTAGCCTATACCCTAAGATAACATAAAACGACGGCTGTGGATGCACAACCATGGATGTATAATCACCACACACAAATAAAAAGTTCCCAAAAGCCCATGGGAAAAACCCCTGCAAGCCCTAAACCCCCTAACTGAAAGAAAAAACGGCAAAGATGACTGATATAAGAAAAAGTTGTTGCACAATATGGTCATGTCAAAATCACGAGATAGACGCAAGGGAGACTTTGTTTGGACAGACGATGAAGTTGAACTGCTTTTGAGGACAAATTAGTTGCCAAAACAATGGAAAACAGACTGGGAATCGTGCATTCATAAATATGCGGCGTTCCTGGAGGTCTCAAGGAGCAATATCCATCTGTTGGAGATGCAGAATGCTTGGGGAAGTGACAACCATACAACAATCTTATGTCAGCATTTTCAAAACGCGTTTTCCTTGTCCACGTTTTTGAAAATCTTCTTTCAGTGGAAAAAACGATAACACGTTTATTGTGGACTAAAGAAAAGTTAGTTTTTAAATTGAATCCAGACCTGTGCGGACATGGTCTCAGCGTCCGTCTAGTTGGTGAAGTAATGGTGAAGTAAAATCAGGGTAAAAAACGGCGTCCTGCTTCATGACTGTCATGCGTTTTGAAGCTTCATGGATCGACTGGATTGGAAACAGAATATATTGGTGGTTGACAAATGTGTGCAGGAATGTGCTGCCTGCACACATGCAAATGCTGTTCTTAAAGGAACGGTTCAAATTGTGCACAATAGCTGTCTCCAGTGCCAGCATTTTACTCCAGGCCCGCTGTGCAATCATGAATTATATTTCTTTGTAAAGACACGCACCATGTTTTTCAGATGGTTAAGTGGGATGCTCTTGCTCTTTCTCTTTTGTTTAGTCTGTGAGACGCATTCCACACTTGACGGAGCCTCGCCGTTGGCAGGCAGTGGACCCGATAATCAACTCTTCTGTCATTGTCAGGGATAATCCCAGGGATTCTGTGGTCTCTCTGCGTGTGTCTGACACGTGTGTGTATGTGTGTGTAAACAGGAAGGGTTGCTTTACTCAAGCCTGCCATCACTGTGGTTGCATAGCATATCAATAACAAAACGTGTGTGTGTGTGTGTGTGTGTGTGTGTGTGTGTGTGTGTGTGTGTGTGTGTGTGTGTGTGCGTGCATTCATTTTTATGTGTGCTCCGCAGATGTTTGCCTGTTCTGTAACCTGAATCTTATAATGAAAGGGGTTGCAGTTCTTATAAAATGTGTACTCTCAAGT
>OOFB01008814.1:4521-16760 GCA_900323305.1 Trachyrincus murrayi | reverse complement strand
CTTTGTCTTGTATGGGTATGGAACCTAGACACCACCCTCACTGTGAGTGACATCTCCTCCTACTTTTACATCCTTTCCTTTCATCTCGTCTCCTCCCTCAGCTCACCTCTCATCTCTTCTCTTCTCTCCTCTCCTCTCCTCTCATCTCCTCTCCTCACCACTTGCATCCTCTACCCTTACATCCTTTCCTCTCGCCTCCTCTCCTCCCTCACCTCACCTCTCCTCATATCTCCTCTCCTCTCCTCTCCTCACCACTTGCATCCTCTACCCTTACATCCTTTCCTCTCGCCTCCTCTCCTCCCTCACCTCACCTCTCCTCATATCTCCTCTCCTCTTCTCTCATCTCATCTCAGTCTTATCCCATTGGGTGTATCATATCTATTTATATGAAATATATAGAAAGAAAAACATACTATAAAGTGCTTTTCATCTGCACCCACACACCATCACTGATCAACTGCATGTACACTATTTAAAAGGAATGGAAACACAACGAAAAGTGTGGCACCTCGCCTTGGGGCTATGTTGTAACGATACGGCAGCACACACACACACACACACACACACACACACACACACACAGCAAAGTGCTCAGATCAGAGAGAGAGAGAGAGAGAGAGAGAGAGAGAGAGAGAGAGAGAGAGAGAGAGAGAGAGAGAGAGAGAGAGACATCAGGAATGACACCGCTCATTGAAAACCAATTCCAATCAAAAGGAGATGTGCCTATAGGTTCCCTGGTCTCGTTGGGGTACACAGCAGCACCACAACCGTGACAAGAACATATCAGTAAGAGGTGCATATAGGAAGCCTGCAAAGATCGTGATCATAAAGAAGAGCCAATACTCTGGGAGAGAAGCACGAAAGCAATCTCATTCGTTTGAATGATATTCAATATGGATTATTAATATGAGAAAATATTGTTTGTTTCTACATCTGCTTTAAGGAGTCCTTTTGCATAAGGCTTGTTGGTGTGTTGTTTTTCTACATTTATTTATCTCATTATTTTCTTCTTATTTCTTCATCAATTGAAATGGCATGGTTGCACATTTGGATTACTATTCATGTATGATCAAGCTAGACTCAGCTAAAGCTAAAAGATAACCAAAATGTAAACTATACTAGAAATATCAAGGTGGCTTGTTTGTACCTAGACAGAGTAGAGAAAAACATATTTATTAACTTGGTAATCAATTCCAATTACTGACTTAAATGGTTGGCCAGATCATAGGAAGTAATAGCCTATGGGGCGGTCAAATGAAAGGTCAGCCATGTTAAATCCACATACTTCATCTACAACTGGCCCAATCGGTGATGTTAATTACAATTATCATGATCATTTCCATTTCAGATAGAAAGGTAAAACACCACATATCTTAATATCCATGAATTCATATGCACATGAATTCATGTTTTCTTGATTGATTCAAAGCAAATTGATTGATTTCCAAAACTAAAATCACCTTTATTTACAAAGGCCTCAACTTTATTTCACTTTGATTAAAAAATACGCCCATAATACCGTTACTATTAAAATGTAATGTGTAAACAAACACAGTAAGCCAAACACAGATGTACTTACATCAATAAAAATTGACATTCCTTTTTTTAGCTCGAGTGGAGAACTCGCTTCTTCGGAAATTGACTGTACCTCTTCGGAACTATCCATTCTCGATTGTGTTTCCGTAATAATAAATCACTAATCAATGTCTATTTTAGTCAATGCCTGTTTAAAATCCTCTCCGATGAAGCGTTGCAATAAGAGCGTGTGTTGGCCACAGTATCCACACTATGGCTGTGGTGGGTGAGTCTAAACTGTGCCGCAGGTTGTTTGAAGCGCGTCTCTGTGTTCGTTTGAGCGCGTCGCTCGTCCAATGACGACTACACGCAAGATGCTCTCGCTGTTTCTTGCCGCAGGTGCAATTATTTTAGAATATCTAATTATTTTTGCATGGTCCAATTCAAAATAAAGTTATATGGGTTAAGGGAATTGTTTTCTCTACAGACATTTGAGTAGCTGGACATCTTTGTCTTTTTTGTTGTTGAAAGGAATTGTTTGAATTATTGATTGAAGTAGGCCTATACTGTTCAGGCCAAATTCTGATGTCAAACCTATTTCCCAGTGTAGGGTAGGCCTACTGGATAAATAATGATACACAAAAGTATAATTATGATAGATTCATTTTTTAGCTCCTATCATGCAGTCTGTGAGAATAAGCATGCTATAAAAAGAGATGAATGAAGATGCAGTAATTGACTGCACTCGATTAGACTACAGGGAAGTTCCGTTTGTTTGGTTGATTTCTAACCCTATCATTTCCTATGGTCCAACTGAAACGCCTAGATATGCCTATTATATTATTGCATAATACATTCGACTGATTATTCTGGAGACTACCAGGAAAACTGGTTTAAAACAGTTCCATCTAGTGGATATTTTCAAAAGCACACAAATATGCTGACCTAAAAAAATGTAGACTCACTAAACAAAACGTCTTTATGCGTACAAAAACGATTGTATGTGTTGGGAAATGCATTGAATTATTGTGGTTGCTATGCATGTTAATAACGCAATGCAATAAACATTGCACACTTTCTCCGAATTGAAATGGATCAAGCTCCCCGTCATATGGAGTAGACGTGATGAAAAAATAATATCATCATGTATTTTATTTTATGCGGGGTGGAAAATATGAATTACGGACGGGCGCCAATATATAGGCTACTGTATACATAATAAACAAATCCCCAATATTTCCCACATGCGTGTCGTAATTAGGCTACCCACCGGGGAGAGTGTTAGTTGTGGTTAGTCCCATTGTTCTAGAACGCGGCACAGTCGGTCCCATTTTACTTGAACGCGGCAGAAGCGCCAATGAAAATGTCACGTTCTCGCGATGTGTTTTGCAGGCTTCTGGTTGGATAAAAGCAGGAACGGTCACATGGTGTTTGGGCATATTTGGCATTCTGGGACACAAACAGTGGTCGGTATGAACATAGCGTCAACAGCGTCCACGGTGGAAAGCGACGCGAGGAATAAGACAACACAGCAGGAGACAAAAACAAACGGCATCCCTTTTCTTTCTTCGACTTCTGCACGCAGATTTCCCCCCGGAGCGGGCGAGAGGAACTTGACGTCTGTTTCCAGAGGATTGCACCACTTCAAGATGGAAAGGGAGATATTATCATCCATGCAGCCCGCTAAGCTAACGCCAAGAGTAAGTTAGCGCTGCAAAGATTGATGCTACTCGGGTTAGCTGGATGAACAGATCAGGGGCTTGAGCCGAAGTCTTAAAAGTGCAAATCCTTCGCCCGGCTTACCTTAAACCTATTAAGAGGTAAATGTTTACTCGTTTGATCATTGCGACTGACACTTTCTCCTCAGTTCCTGCTCCTCTTGTTTACCATGTATTCTCTCAATTGAATCGACACTAAAGTGCACAGACTTCGCAATGACAACAGGGAACATGACGTGCATCGCAGAATGGCTTTATGAAAATGGCATTCATAATTCATTCGACTGGCACGTTTCCCAGCTAGTGTACCCAAGATAAAGAAAAACTTGTTAAGTCAGACTTAGTGTAATGGCAACACAGATGTAGGGGGATTCGTCTCTGATTCATCACGCGACAAACCCCATTACAACGCAATGGCGTACGAGTGAAGCCATATGTTAAACACACTTTAAAATTGCTTTGAAAGAGATATATAATGTCCCACTGGCATCCTTGAGTCACATCTGTCTTTATTTTAGACGGGTCGCCTGAGCTCGTCCCAAAACCCCAAATCCCACGGGGGCCAATATGTGGATGGCAGGGTCCACCACCCTGCATCTGGCCACCAAGCTCGCCAAACACGCAGTGGGCAAAGCTCAGATACAGATCAACCGCTGGCTCCAGAGGTCCGCCACCGACGAGTGTGACAAAATCGACATATTGATATGTAGCGCCTTCGAGGAGAGAACCGCTGGCACCGGGAAGTCTGAAGCCGGGGACTCTGAAGTCAACATCGGCGACGCCGGCGGCGGCGTATCTTTCACCGGCGTCGAGTCTCGACACCCGTGCTGCATCACCGCCTGCTGCTTCAAAAGCGCCGTGCTGGCGTGCATCCTGACGGCCGTGTGCTTCTCCTCCGTGGCCCTGGTGCGGCAGTACCTCAAGGATCTGCTGCTCTGGGTGGAGGGCTTGGACAGCGCCGTGGGAGCCTTGCTGTTCATAGTCGGCTTGATCATCGTGTCGTTCCCGTGCAGCTGGGGGTATATTGTGCTCAACGTGGCAGCGGGGTACCTGTACGGCTTTGTGCTGGGCTTGGGACTGGTCATGGTGGGTGTGTTGATCGGGACCTTCGTGTCGCACCTTGTGTGCAAGCGGCTGTTGACCGACTGGGTGCTGAATAAGATCGGGAACAGCGAGCAGCTGAGCGCTGTCATACGAGTGGTGGAGGGAGGGAGCGGACTCAAAGTTGTGGCCTTATCAAGACTCACACCCATACCGTTTGGGCTACAAAATGCAGTTTTTTCGGTGAGTTAAATCTATTTGCTGTCTTTGTTTATGATGTGTGTGTGTGCGTGTGTACATACGTTTTGTTGTAGCTACCCCTTTGGCTTTTCAGTCATCATTTCAATTGTTATTATCATCATCAGCACGGTTATATTTATGTTATATGCCATTATAGGCCATGTTATATGTAACATAATGATCCTCATTACATTCCACCTGGTACACTTGGATAATGTAGTCTAAATGCCCTGTATGTTTTTTTAAATCATAATAATCGCTTTTACAGTGATGTGATTTAAATGGCTCAACTGTCAATCATCTGGGAAAGAACAAGGGGTCATTATGAACTAGTCGACGAGAAAAATATACTTGTTCGGAGACATATTTGACATAAGTGAACAGTCACACAGGTTCTAGACAGTGTGCTTAGGATGTCGTCATGTCAATTGAATGTTTTGGTGACCTAATATTATAATGAAGTGTGTGTATAGTTGATGCCACCCTAGATGGACAACCAATGTGAACACTGTTCCAGACATGGATCCTATACGTCAAGTTCACACCTATTCTCTCACAATCAAATCCTAGTCCTATCTATGCCTAAGGTTATGTCCTTTGGTCATGCCCCTATGTCGCTAGGTTATGCTGCTATGTCGCTAGGTTATGCTGCTATGTCGCTAGGTTATGCTGCTATGTCGCTAGGTTATGCTGCTATGTTACGGCTTCAATTCACCATCGCTTCCTGGTGTAGAAACACAGGAAGGACACCAGGTGATTAAAATCAAATGGAGAGAATCAAGACTTTATTCAATAATCAAAGTACAGAGATAAGGATGACACAATACGATCCGGGAAGTCTGGCTCAGGAAGACTAAAAGGAAGGGAAACCACTGAGTTAATCATTGGACACATGGTTCAGATCTATTTAGTTTGGTAGTTTTTAGGGAACTACAAAAATAAATAAAGTAACTAAGGACAACCAGACTACCAGGCAGACCACCTTCCCCAAAGGAAAAAGATGGACGAGACTGTAGCCAGAGTGGCGAAAAGGGGTTGTCAAATAATGAAGTCTGCTTTCCGGAAGTCTCCTAGTGACTCTTCATTCTCCATTTAAGATATTTTATTATACTACAAACTATATCACCAATGGGTGTCGTGTCTTTCTTCAAATTACTATGAATTATAATACATAGTAATTTGAATTTAAGTAATTATAAAAACACATTATTCTGAAGAACATTTTGAAGCAAAAAAAGAGAAAATGTAGCATGCTCATAGTCTAGAGTGGAACATGTATATAGTGCTTAAGGAAACATGGTTTCACCGAATGCGTTCAGCAGAACTGCTTAAAATTCAAAGTTGAATCCAAGTAAGCCTGAAATTGTAGCCTACCTGTAGACCCTGCACACACTCAGCCCTATTCACTTTGGTGATCCCTGGAATTGTGGCCAAATTATAGGTCAAGGTAAGATAACACCATGCGTTGCAAACAGAAAAGGTTAAGCCCTCTCCCAATAGAAATAGGCCTAGTCTTTCTGCAACAGCACTGTATTGCTCACAGCTGCACTCCCTACACTTCACCACAGGCAAGTGACCTTCATGCACAGCATTAATGATTTATACTGTTTTCTCTTCTCTCGGTGATATCTGTAAATAGTAGGAGTCCTGAAGGAGATCTGCGGCAGCCTATTGGCAAAGGTTGTGGAGCAGCACAGGGTTGAGCAGTCTTTTCTAGTTACTTTTGAATGATTGGATGATTAATATATCAGTGGACCTGGACAGAGCACTTGATATTGACTTCTATACACAGGGTTTGAGTGGCAGAAGTCCATACTAGCTCATCAGCTGTCTGTCCAGCGTGGATCGTTCTCTTGACCACGGCATTAGTTAAGCCAAAGCAGTGAATTACAATGAGACAAACCATGAGACGGAAACGTATTCATGAGATGAATTGATAAGATGGAAGTACATTCTCTTTATTTGTTGCAACTAGATTACAGCAATATTGCAAGGATGCCAAAAGGTCTGTATTGTGTAAGTAAAAGTGGTAAATGAGTGGTCCTGCATGCAAACGGTCACCATTGCTCACATCATCATACATTGACCTGCTAGCATGCGTTCATTGGTCACACTCGTCGCATTACTATGGCAACCTAGCCCAGACAAATGATTACACTGTAGACACACATGTAATTTTACTGCTACATTAGGGGAGATAAATCTTCCATTTAATCTTTTAACTAATTAAATAAATACAAACCGCTCTAGGGTACCTACCACACGTGACAGCATGTAACCATATGATGTCCACATCATTTAATTTGGTACAAATGTAACATTCTACAAGACAACAACTTCTAATGGAGTCACAGCTGTGTGGCCAATTTGGATTTTCATATTTTTATATAGATCATTGGTGTTCCCCATCGTGGTATTCAACTTGCTGTCAGGTTGAACCTATAACTGTAGTTCAAGCTTATTGGTGGCTATTGAATGCGTCACACATTTGACATGTTTGCCCTTGATGACTCTGGGGAAACAAGCAGGCAAGGTCAGACATTCTTATAATGGGTGGTGTTAGCCTGTTGGTGTGGTTATTGTGGGTAAGATGGGTATGTGTCCTGGAAAAACTGTTCTCTTTATAGATGCACTTCCTGTCCAAAAATATGAGAATATTGAGCTCTTTTACCACATGAAGCAGATCTTTGTTAATCAGCAATTCTGTGACATTTTGGAAGCATGCACAGATACAATACTCTCACCTACTCTGGTTATAATCAGCACCAATTAATTCAAAATGTAAAAAAATGACCCAAAAAAGCTGCTTAGTGGAACTGATTTCAACCTCCATTTGACATGGATAACCCGGGTGGCGTTTACATGGCAAGTCGCGGTGCCTTTGGACAGATGTCCTCTCCCAGATTGCTTCGTCCCGTTCCGCTGTGCGGTACACTGTGAATCGCCTTTGTTCCAGCGGCAGGAGAGACGTTCAGCGGGCAGTGTGCACTGGAGGGTTGAGCCAGGCCCCCCGTCAGAGACGAGGCTAATAAGCTGTGGCTCGCCCCGCGCTCGTTCTCTCTTACTTGCTCTCTCGACACTTTGACACTTTCCTTCGACACCTCCTCGGCTGCACTTTCAGTTACAGACCCAAAGGTTTTTTTTAAACTGAGCTCAGCCTCTTCCTAGAGACTTTGGCGATCGTTACTCAAGGCCCATTATTCAGCCTGGTTGAAATTGTCTTAATTATCTCCTTCCCGCAAATGAAAGTAGGGACGGCCACTCACAATGGGTGGGCAGTGGGCACCACAGCGAATTAAAAGCCCCAATGAGGGGTTTCAAAGGGTATCCTTTGCATTTTGAGTGCCATGGATATTAAGTCGACATTGGTAGTGAATTACCTCGGAGAAACATTGGACTTCTATACAATACGGTACAATAGCACATAAGGGAGTCACAAAATGGTCAATTATGTTCGTTGCTTATGAACAAGCAAACACATTGTCCACAAGATCAGAAAGTCCCTTTGAGTAATAAGAATGGAAGGGGGAAAATGGCCCCTCCTGCAGTCAGCCATTTTAACAGGTCTGTTTGATGCTTTACATTAAAATGCTTTGTATTGGACGTGGATTATGGAAATGTAGTCAAGACCCAAGTTTGTTCAAATAATATATAACACGGTGGCGTCATTTTTTGAACCCTGCCACGTGTCCAGGTTTACAGTATCGGGGTGGAATGATGCTCTGCGTTGCGTGGTCTGTCCTTGGTTAAGCACTTTCTGTGGACGCGGCTACATTTCAAAGTGCCCCTTCTTTCTTTTCTGCTGAAGTGAATGCTGCATTATCGCCGGTAACCTAAAACTACACACGTACACACAGACTGCAACGCTTGGCAAAACAATAGGATGCTATTGTTTGCTAAGGAAGACTTTACAGAGCTTCTCAGGATGGGGTTGACATATTCAGCCTCACTATGTAATATTATCACACCGCTAGCCCAGCTTCATCCATTTTGTGGTGCTGAAATAGATGGCAAAGGAGTTCATAAATAGGCCGAGACGATTCATCACGTGCTCACCTGCTGGAGCTCTACAGGCAGATGGTTTGTGGTGTTGGCTTGCTTTGTGGTGTTGGCTTCGGATTGCCCTCACCTATGGCATTTTTTTTATTATCACGAAAACAAGAAGGCTTTCTCAGTGTACATTTTATTCTATGATCAAGGTGCTTGCACTAAACAAAATCAACATCTGCATTGCTACCATGATACGGAAACTAGGTCAAACCTATGCAAATACCAACTTGACATGTATATCCTGATGGTGGGTTGAAACAGGCTTTAATTGTGTGTTTGCTTTGCATGAGTTGTGCAAGAGAGAGGCAGGACATTGGAATTCTCCAGGCAGCTGTAAAAATACCCATTGGTGTCCCTGCCCTGCCCAATACTGGTGCGTCCATGGCATGGCCAAGTCGGATAGTCATGACAGCTGCAGAAGAGCTCCACACAAATGCTTGTCTGGGAAGAGACTTGGGCAGGCATGTGATCCTCACAGCCCAGGGAGAAAGGAAATGGCAGTGAGGTCATTCTTCTCCAGTGGCTCACTTAAAAGACGATGTGAAATGGCCTTTTAGAGCGCATCTTACTCCTGTAATATTTCCAAGTGAAATGGGTAATTGGCGTAGAACGTCACATTAGAGGAATTTGATTTGATCCTTTGGGATTTAATTGTGCCAAATGAAATGCTAGCCAGCCATTCCTGTTGCAGGCTATAAATGATGGGGAGGGGAAACATGATATCATATCATTGGTTGAAAGTTAAGCCGGCCCCTTTTCCTTTTAAAACAACATAATAAACGCTTTACAATTGATTGGCATAGATTGTTGAATGGGTGAATATTATGACTGGAAATGAGCTTCAAAAAGTACACTTTCATTTCTGCATAGAAGAAACGACAACACAGTGTTCAGGAGGGATAAGACGAAGACCTGCTGGGCTTTATCACGTGGTGTGGACACGGCACAGCGCTTATCTTTCAAGCAGACACCTGCAGTGTCCAGGCGAGGTGGTTAAAATGCCTCAGGATTGCATTTAGTACCCCGTCTGTACACACAACCTTTTGATAATGCATATAAGATACGGTACCATTAGACATGGGCCTATCTTGTGTTTCTGCCGGGTGACCACAACGAGAGGGGCTGTGTCCATGGGAAAAGGCACTCTGCTAGTGCTAGGGCATTTTAGTGTTTTTACCGGCATAGCTGATAACGACTTGGCACACATGCTTGCCTCAATGCCCCCCTCGAGACACCTGTATCAGTCATGTCTTCATAATGGAGGCGCTGCCAAGGTCGTGTCGACTCACACACTCACTTATGTCATCACTGTGGTCAGAAGAAGGGTGACACATACCCATGTTGATTATTATTAGAGAGGTGGGTGCAGCAGGGGAATGCCATAGTTCAGGGCTGTTATCAGCGTGTACTTTGAGCTTATTGATTTTCTGTGTGTCTGTGGAGGAGGGTTATAATCTAATGACTTCTGTTGGATATTTGTACCATCTTAATAACCCTTTTTATGATTTCCCGATATACGTTTCCCCATGTTAATTCAAAGTGTGTTTAGTCTCGAAACTAAATTGCTGTGAGAAGAGCGACACAGACGTGTGAAGCTGTCCAGTAACAATTTCAATGCGTGTGTTTTTTTCCCCTCTCTCTCCAATTTGTCTAAAGTCTAATAATATGAAACCTGTTCCTCCACGTTCAGATCACAGATGTGTCCTTGCCAAACTACCTGGTGGCGTCCTCGGTGGGCCTGCTACCCACCCAGCTCCTCAACTCCTACCTGGGCACCACGCTGCGCACCATGGAGGATGTCATCGCAGAGCAGAGTGTCAGTGGATACTTGGTCTTCAGCCTGCAGGTGCACAAGCCCACGCCATCAGACCGGATTTGATGTAGCTCTTGCAAAGTGCATAACAAGAACTAGAAATACAATGAGTCTGGGATGACGATAAACAAAATGGGAGCGTCGGAGATGCATTTGATGGGTAGATTTAAATATAAAGATCAAAGAAAGCTACGTTAAAGAGCTGTTTTACAGAGTCTCCTGGGGGTTGCCGTGTTGGAAGCCCTATTCACTCTATGGAATCATTTTACAGAGGGGTTGCATGCATGTAAGATGATTGTGTAGGTCGTCTGTGCTCTTAATCCTGCGTGTGGAATTTGTTAAGTCAAATGGGAGCAATTTTTTTTACATGATCATTTAGGCAAAACATGGGGTCCAATGATGATCTTCCACATCTTGTGTAATTCAGAGGTGTTATTTGGCTTAAAAGCCTGAAAGCCTTGACCATTCATTTCCGTGGGTTATGGTCTATACATGTACAAGAATTAGGCACCTCCGTGTCCGCACCACAGAAAGCACAGACATGAGAGGCAGGAGGGAGGAGGGGCAAATGCAATAAATTCCCACCACCACCACTTACCACCAAATTACCCACTCACACAAATGCAAGTCCTATTGACGGAATAGTTCTGACCTATAGCTTCGCCTCATCTTTGCTATGCATTAGAAAAAAACAGTGTGCCTGGTTATGAGACTACACCCGTCACACGGCTCAGAGCACCCAGCGGTCGTTGATGAAGACACCGTGGTGGAGCCACTCGCCCACACATGTGACACTGTCCATGACCAGTCCCATAACCTAGAACGTAATGTGTACCTTTCGTTGTTTGGATTGTTTTAAATGCTATATAATGCTATATAGTGTACAGATACAGTGTACAGATCAGATTCACTTACGCACACACACACTTATGCCAACACTACTGTATTTACTTACTTCTACTACTCAACCCCCTTGGACCAGAATTCATAATTTGTCTCTCTCTCTGTCTCTCTCTCTCTCTGTCTCTCTCTCTCGCTCGCTCGTGTTTTAAGTATAAGAAGAGGAAAGTTCTGGGTCAGGATTTATTGAGGGTGACTTAATGTTTCTGTGCTGGTTTGTACGTTTCTCCTGCTGCCAGCCAATGCTAAAATACCTGGGTTGGAATTTTTAAAACTGCCCACTGACTAGGCAAAAAAAGGTTAATCCTTTTCACGAGTCATTTCATTGATGCAGCAAAAGAGCACTGCAACTAATCACGGTCAACCGATGCTCGGATACATTTTTTTAATCTTTTCCTCAGGAGATAGTGGTAGTCTTCAGGTCGCTGCAATCACTGAACCAGTATTTCTGGTATCTCCAGTCCAAATGCTAACCCCAACTCCTTCGGGCCAACGCCCCAAAGATAATTATAAATGATAAAAGGCATTCAGTTGATGTAGTTGTTTACATGACATGTCTCATACGGCCTATTGTTCAAGCGACGAGTCTTGTACGAGCCAAACGTTGTTGATGTATATTTTCTCCCCCCCCTCACAGATCGTCATCAGCATCGGCCTGATGTTCTACGTCGTCCACCGCGCCCAGCTGGAGCTCAACGCCGCAATCGCCGCCTGCCAGATGGAGCTGAAGACGTCGCGCATGAACGGCATGGCCGCCAGCCACGGCGGCTTCAGCTACTGCAGCAAGCGGGCGGCGGCGTTGGGGGGCGGCGGGAACTGTGTCAACGTGGTGTGAGTGGCCGTGCCCCCCGCCCCCCCCCCCACACACACACACCCCCCTCCCAACACAGAGTGGACTACACACTGGACTACCAGCCACAGAAGACTGGCGTCGAAAGAGAGCCCCCCCCCCCCCCCCCCCC
>OOFB01008808.1:10159-22594 GCA_900323305.1 Trachyrincus murrayi | reverse complement strand
TAGCGAGTATAGCCGTGTTATTATTATTTTTTTTGCACGTGTGCATGCATGAGGTATATGTGTGTGTGTGTGTGTGAGTGTGTGTCTGTCTGTATGCATGTGTGTGCGTGTGAGTGTGTGCGTGTCTGTCTGTCTGTATGCGTGTCTGTCTGTCTGTCTGTCTGTGCGTGCGTGCGAGAGATGCTGATACAGTACAGGGGTTAGTCTAGCATGCCCTTGGAGCTGGTTGGCTGTTACTTTAGGATATCATAATCTTTTAATCTACTGCATGTCTTTGCATCTCTGTAGGGAACAGGTAGGATAGTCCCTTCATCTGCCACACAGCATTATGGGAACCCTTTAAATAGACCTTGTTCTCCAAGCTACAGTAGGCCCAGGTAGTATTAACTTATATTACGCTAACTTGGTCACTATGTCCTGGTCACCAACATTGTTATTTGCAGAATATCTTGAAGAACAAAGCTTACTGGTTATTTAGCTACTTCTTAATTACTATATTACATTTAAGAATTCACACATAAAAAAAAAAAGTGTAATGTGTATTTCTAATCATTCATAATTGAAGTGATTCAGTTGTTTCCATGTAGTGAGCCCTAAATTGCACATGTTTTTCACCAGTATTGTGCCAGCTCTAGTACCCCCAGACGGCCATTTTATTGTTACTAACAGAAAAGGGGACATTTCTCTCCAGGCACTACTCTGCATTCAGAGTAGTGCCAGAGTAGTGCCCCCCGCCCCTTGTGTTTCCATTGGTCAATTCTCACTCGCCCTGTCTGAGCTGCGACATTAGACTGTAAAAAAATATGGAGGTCACCCATTGGTTTATGCAGGACCATTATGAGGGTGTAGAATATACCTCGCGTTTTCGTCATTAGCGGCACTAGTCTATGGCTATAAATCACATTTCTTCCTGTTGACTTGGAATGGTAGCGGGTCATTCTGCGTCCACCTACCATGATCCACCTAAAGGCCGTTAGAGGAACTGCATGCTAAGTCTCTTCATTTCGCATGGGACTCACAAACAGACGTCATGGCTGCCGCTTAGCTGAGCCTGTGACCCACTTTTCACCATGCATTGTGTGTCTGGGTGCCAATATAGGGGTAAAGCACAATTGGGGAAATGTGTGGGTCGATTGATGTCTAAAACAAGCAACTAAAGAATTAAATAGTCATTGCTACAGTATATTTAATATTTCAGTCTTCTTTGGAGCTTTAATGCCTTCCTATGTCTAAATAAGTATTTCTATATGCTTTCTAACTACCATTGCATGCAGTATTCGGTACTTCTACACTCTAATCCAATGGTTACAAGATGAAAGATGACTGACCCAATAGTTATATATATATAACTCTTTAACTCAAGTCTTGTGGCTATGGTGTCAAGGCGTCATATCATACTGCAGTGCTTCATGCGACTTCTCTGCAGGAGTCCTGATGTGCAGATAGCCTACACACCAGAGTGTGCTGAGGTAGACCTACTTGTACCCAATATGGTAGGCCTACAACATATATTCAAAACAGACTCATGGATGGAGGTGAATTTTTGCACAATTGGTCAAATTTGAATGAACAAATGTGCCCAAGATGTGCCAGGATCCTCCAGGCCTGTTTTGACCTTGAGATGGTTGACCTGTGGCCAGCTATGGCAGCACCTAGGCCTACACCCACACATCCAACAGTAGGCCTAGTTCATGCTGCAAAATTCGTTTGAAGTAGAATACATTTTAGCACAATGTTTCAATAATGGTAAGGGTGTGTTTAAAAAAATAGCAAGTCACTCCAACTGGCAGGCTAGTTGGATACAAACTGCGGGACCATCATGCGACACTATAGCCTAGGCCTACATATGCCCTTCAGGGAGCAAATTCGATGCTACGACCTTAAAACTTAACACATTGAATGAAACGCAAGGTTAATCGATCTGCCAACGTTTACATTAAATCCATCCACCAATATGCCGTTCCCACTTCTAACGTCGGATTTTCTTTGCGATCCACTTTCCAGAAAAGCGGTGACGCAACGAGGAGGCGTTCGTGTGGTACAGGAGGAGAGGCACGTAGCCCACCTCCAGTCTATTCATGCACCTCGTATAGATGCTCTACTGCAACGGGAACACACAGAAAGGCAGTGTAGGCTATGCCAGCAGTTTTAGAAAAACATTATGTGGCATGCTCATTCATGCAACACATGTTTACGTGATAATTATGCTCCGTATTCTCAGAATTTCTCAATATCGCAAGTAGGCCTGGGCCTATTTACGAGATGACTTGAATGTCTGTAATTACGTAATGCAGCTTGTTCTAGTTTTTTGCTAATCCTCTACCACAAGAAAAACGCTGGACATTAAATGCTTCGAATGAATGAGTTGTACTGAATCAATTTAGACCGCACACCGATCATGTGATTTGATTACCGCTAGATGTGAGTGTAGCCCGCACGACGCATGGTGCACCGAGAGAATAAAGAGCGAACCCGGTGAATAAATCAGGGTTCTCCCCACATCCTCGACGGTTGCTGGCCTACAATTTAGTTAAATTCAATTTACATTACAAAGCATTACAGCTTAGGCCTACTACATTTCCATACTTCGAACAAAACCATACGTTATGTCGTTTGAACGGGAACGTTACTTCTTAAACGCAATGTGCACGTCGGCCCATTTATGATGTAACATTTAAAGTGGCTATACACGATGACGTTAAAGAGGGACAACGAAGGGTTTCTGCTTACCTTACTTACTTAGATGATGCTTGCGAGTGATCTGCGTCAGGCTGTACCGCTACCTCCCCCTTTTTATACTGGACACGTGCCACCGAGCCTTGTTACTTGGTAACGTGACGTCAGAATCATCCCTTTTTCCCCCCCCCCCCCCCCCCCGAGGGTCCGTTCGCGACGAGGGCCTGGTTCACGGTCACGCGTATGGCTGCCATGGAAACGGGGCAGGCTGAAGGAGGCTGCCGGATGTGAAAAGGAGGGTTGAAGCAGAATGATGCAGCATTAAAACTGGTAGCGAGCTAATGTTAACATGTGGTATAGAATGTCAGAATCAGTGTCCTTGTGGATGTGTAAGTTGCAAAGTAGAGCCAACATAATTAGATGGAAAGGTGTAGTAGGCCTACCATGCAGGGGTATTCAATAAAAGAGAAGTCATTTGTCCTATTTTAATCAAATATAGAAGGCTTTAATGATGCATAGGAAACAAAAGGTCAAAGGATCCTAAATGATAGCAAGGGCCTATCAAACATTGTGTGTGTGTGTGTGTGTGTGTGTGTGTGTGTGTGTGTGTGTGTGTGTGTGTGTGTGTGTGTGTGCATGTGTGCGTGAGCGTGCGTGCGCACGTGTGTCTGCTAGGCCTATAGAAGACACTTATATAAGATGTAGCAAACGGATGGCACGTTTCATGGGAGTTAAAGAGGCGTGTTAACATATAGCAAGATATCTTGACTTAGATCGTGACCTAGATTGTATAGGTTTATTATTTAGGAGAATTAAATATTTCCAATTCAGAATTATTCAATATTTACTATTTAACCCCCACATGCTCTTCCCAATGCACCACATTGACTGCCTGGTGCAGTAAATGGTTAAATTATGATTACATAAAATGAAACTGATGTCAGAATGTTGCATTTCCCCACAAGAAATATAAATATGGACCATTAAGGTAATCTAAGCAATCAAGTACTGTAGATTAGTTTATTTAGTTTATTTGACAGGGGCCATGCACAACACAACCGTTGGGCCAGAGTTAGCTATATAGCTAATTTGTATCTGCAGTCCCTGGGCAGGAAGATATTAAAAACAGTACAATACAAACAATACAATACAAACAATTAAAAACAATAATTAGCAAAATGTACAAACAGTACAGCACGTGGAAAACAACATCATACAAAATATACATTACATGAAAACAGTTGGTTTCATACAAAGGTTTAGATCAGTGATTGTTTGTCATGGTTGTTTGTCTTGAGCAATGTTTTAAGTGTTGTTTCAAAAATACTGACGCTTGTGTATTCTCTGATATGGGTGGGAATTGGGTTCCATTTATCTGCTGCTCTGACTGAAAATGCTGATTGTCCAGAAGCAGTGTTCCTAAATGTAGCCGAGCAGTCACCTCTGACTGATGTTGTTTAAGTGATGGTGGTGCAAGATCATGCATTAATTTATAGGCACATATCTGCAAAACAAAGAAAGCTGTTAAATGTCAATAAAGTATACTTTTGAATGATGATACAATGATGGTAGCTCCTTGGTTTTTTATTAAGAATGTTCACAGATTGTTTGTAAAGAGTGTATAATGGTTTGAGCGTAGTCACACCTGCCTGGGACCAGCTTGTAGCACAGTAAGACAATTGTGTGAAAATCATTGAATGCTTAAAGACCTTACAGTGTCCCCTGCAGACCAGAAGCTCCGTCCCTGTGTCTATTTCCACCACTGATTACTGCCAGCTGAAACAAACAATCAGGCAATCAGGACCTACTAGCTGGCATTGAAAGAATGAAGGCACTGGTTGGAGCCCCCTCCAGGAGCAGGTGTTTATTGTGTGGACAGACTGCAAGACTCTTGGGTATACCAGGACAACAAAGTGCCCCAACTCCCAAAAAGCCAGGTTCAAGATGCAATTTTATGTCGTATAACCCTGGTTCCAAGAACTTCAAACCTGATGCTCTCTCTGGCCAGTTCACTGCTGCTGAAAGCTCCCATGACCCTGAACCTATTGTGCCCCCATCTTGCATTGTCACAGCTGTCACCTTGACTATTGAGAAAACTGTCCGGGAGGCTCAGTGCCCTCAGCCTGGTCTGGGTAACAGTCCCCCTAACCACAGACTCTGTGCACCACCAAGTCCCAAGTCCTCCAGTGGGGTCACTGGAGAAAAAGTGAACCAGAATAAAACGATTTATAGTGAAAAGACTTTTCTGGATGGATTGACTGGACTGGATGGGCACGTTTTATTCTGGAGAAACTTTGTAGTTCAGATATTTTTAATGGAGTAAATAGCTGCAGTAGAAAAGTTACATAGTGCAGGTTTAAATTAAGGGGCCCTATTTTAGCACCAGTTGTGAGTACTATCTGCGTAATATATAAATATGTTACAAACAATAGTAATAACGCTTTGATTACTCAGGAATTATGTTTCATTTAAAATAAGAGCCTAACAAACGAACTTAGACTGGGTCACAAACAAGATAAATATGTAGGAATGTTGAACCACCTCAGGGTGGATATTATTTGAAAACTTATTTGGGACATTTCACAAAATAGTAGGTCTACTAGCTTTACCACATGAATCCTACTTGACAGCCTGCCCACATAGAATAGGATATGTCACCATCTGCTGGTACAGTGTTATTTTGCATACAAAATGTTCGAATCTCTTTAAATCTATAATATGCGCTTCAGCCACAACAATACTTCTAGGTATTAGTTAGAAATGTATTAGGCCTATTTTTAGTGATGTTAGAAACGGTTATGGCAGTGAATTAGATTAGAGTTTGTCAATTTGAAGAAATTATTATTATAATTATAATATTTATTATTATAATAATTATAATAATTATAATAATTATTATACAAAACACATTTGCAGTGGGAAAATATGCACTAGAACTTTCTAGTAGTAATGGACAGTAGTAATGTAGTAATGTACCACTCATGTCATTTATTCATTGTCCAACAGGGGGGGACCTTGCGCCAGTTGTTGACATTGTCTTTGAAACAAAATGTATTTGACGATTTTAAAGATAAATATGTGTAAAAGATTAAATGTAATATGATAAATCATTCATCATTCATCTTCTTATTCATTGCAGCAATCACACTTTTACATTAGATGGAATTAAAATAGTTTTCTGTCAATATATATGCACTTTTAACAAACATAATTGTGTTATACACAAGCATACAAATTAGATTATTTTGTGAAGTGCATCAAATCCAGACAGGTTTTTTTTATCTTCATCATCTGTCTTTCTACATATTGCTCTGTGGAGTAGTATTTGAAAGATAAACAGTTAAGTGTGTTAAAATGATCCACCTTCCATGTGACTAACACGTTGTAGTTATACCTGACCATAAAATTTCTGTATTGGGTGTGCGACTGCATCTGATTTTGAAAAGCTATTTTTAAAGCATTACTCAATATTTCAAAGGTCATAATCATTATCTACCTTGTATATAATGACAATGACAGCTTTCATTGTTCTTTCTTTGTTTTTTTTAATACACAAACAACAAAAACAAAACAAAACCATGAGCCCTTATAAGTATTCAGAAACAAACCAAAGAACTATTTATTTGTAATTTTTTTTAATGGCAAAGCAATTCCATGGCTTGCTTGCATCCTTACTTTCATTCATCATATGAATATCCAACGCATCTCTGATTTAAAAAAAAACAACAACTTTTTTTTCCCTCACACTCCTCACAACCAGCGAAAGTGATTTAGAGGCCACTCTAATGCCATGTGCTACAGCTGCTCAACACGCTGAGTCCATGGTGCCTTTACAAGAAAACAAATCTTCAGATCCCCTCAGGCAGAGATCTGGCCCTCTCTGATAATATTTTCATAGGCTGTGAATTATAAGTGTTTAAAGGGGCACTAATGGCGGGGGTTAGATACATGCCAAGAGCTGCTTAGCATCAGTCAACCGCAAACTGACGGCGGAAGAAGTCAAGCAGCAGACTTTAACCAGACTTAAATCTTTCCCCTGGAAAATTATATTTATGCCTTTTCTTATAGGCGCCTATTCAGTGGAAAATGAAAGAAATGATGAGAGAGAGAGTGAGAGAGAGAGAGAGAGAGAGAGTCAGATGATGTCCAACCAAATTCTTCTCCTATCAGACTGAAGCCAGTATGCAGCATGTGTCTTGGTTTGCTGGGCTTCTAGAATGTTCCATGCTTTGTCATACTGGGCTATTTGAGCTGGTAATACACGACCGTAACCATCAGGGAAGCAGTAGGAGGCTGAAAGGTTGCTGGCTTGAATCCCTGGCCCAGCTGAGTTAAGAAAAGTGAGTGATTTTTTCCTTTACTTTATTTCCTTCTTCACTATTATCAAGCGCCCTTACACCAGGCATTTTATTATACGGTCGATGCCCAGTGGCCTACAGGTCTGTCAGCTGGTGATGAGCAAGTAGGCCTACTGTGGGAACAGGAAAATAGACAGCACTATATGAGTTGCTTTAGATTCCTTGGGTGTAATGCAATCATTTCATGTCCAGTTAGTGGTCAGAAATCAATTACGATAATTACTGCTATATAGTCATTTAGCACATCCTTTCATCCAAATTGACTTACAGTGATTTTCTTTGTGGCATTAAGGAGCAGGTAGGGATGGATTATGGATGCCTACCGTAGACTGTGGACATTGGGGTTTGAACCCAGAACCTTTTGGCTGGGAGTCCATCACCCTAACCACTAGACCAGGGGTTGTGAAGTAAGTTTCACCTGGGGCCAAATGTGCACGGAGCAAATACTCTTTGGGCCAGTCCCAAAGAATAGGGCGGTCTCACAACACACACACTTCCACCCTCCCTCATACACACTCACTGTGACGCATTTGTTGATGCACAAAGAGATACACACACGCACACACGCACGCACACAGATTCTCAACCACACACTAACCACACTGTTAGGATAACTGTCCCTTCATCATGGTTGATTTGTTTCCTTCCTTCTGTGTCTGTAAATATGATATTAAATCCTTAACTTGGGGTTGGCAGCTTTCTACAAACACAGTTGTCTATTTAAGGCATAACTTGTCTCACTGTAATAACTATAGCCTAACTACATCATTGCAAGGATTTTTAATTGTTATTAAAGTGGAATTGCATTCTGAGCGCATCTTGTTGTTAAACTGGGGCGGGCATTTCTCTGGAAGCACACATCATGGTACATTCAAGTTGTACCCTACTAGTTATTTTGCACTACTATGTAACGCTTCTGTGTAGTTGTTGAAGATACGGAGCATATGCTTTATTTAAAAATGTTTTTCAGAAATACTTTGACAATATTAAAAATGATCTCTGAAAATAACATGCGTCTCGTCTTCTACGCTAAACCCTAAACTGCGAACATGCATTAATTATGAATAATGTCTTTTTGATACTGGTTAATCAGTATAAGTACGAATGTTTGCTTACAGGTGTGTGTTTTTTGTGAATGAATAATGCCTCTCTCTCTGCTGGCCTTGTCCTTCTCTTCCTCCATCTGCTCCTTTACTGCCGTCTCTCCTGTTTTTCTCTCTTATCTTCTGCTGACATCTTAATTCATCCTCCGCTTTACACTTCAATAAGCACATTGTCCGGCTGTAGACTTTCCATGAATTGTCGGGCAAATGCTCCCTGCTCTTTATTTCTATTCTCTTTCTCCCTTGCTCTCTCTCTTAGTTATTGTCATGGTTGGAAAGGTGGTTTTGTTGTTTAGAGGTGGTGTTTTGTTGTTTAGAGGTGGTGTTTTGTTGTTTAGAGGTGGTGTTTTGTTTTAAGCTTGTTATGTTCGTAGGTAAACAGCCAAGAAGAAACTCTTGCTTGTCACCTGTGAAAATATTGACCCAGTATGGAGAATATACAATAAAAACATTTGTTACATTTACACATTTTTGATTGTTAAATCCCTTGTCATTCATCATCATCATCATCATCATCATCATCATCATCATCATTACCATCATGTTCATTGCATAACACACTGCCCATTCAATTAAAAAATGTGTTGAAAAATTACAAAAATACACAGAGCAGCAAGTAATATGTGCCACAATTGTAAGGCATAATATAGTAATAAAAACAAATAAAAGTGTGTTAGTCATTGTGAATCATAATTGTTATTATGGAATACTTAAAAAGAAATATTTAAGTTATTACTTTTTATTTGGTGATTACAGACAAACTGGACAAAAACTATTTCTAACAACAAAGTCATTCTACATTCAGGGGCACAATTTGTCCATTTTGATTTCTTGACCACCACGCCAGAACTAGATGGTAGATCTATTTCTATTGATATGATGTATTGACATTTTGTGTTCAATGATGCCGTCGCTTAGCCTTAACTTTAGAGATGTTGTCCTTTGTGCTATGTTGTGTGTTGAGTGTATGTGTTAATGTTTTGTGTGTGTGTGTGTGTGTGTGTGTGTTTTGTGAGTATGTGTGTACAAGCGCCATGCTATCTGTGTATTTCAGTGTTCTCTGAGTGTGTGTGTGTGCCAGTTGAACACGTGGCAGGTAGAGCTTTGAGGAGCAGGATTGATGGTCCTGCTGGGACTCGGCAGCTGGAAGAGAGAGCAGCAGACAGACGGACAGACGGCTGGCCGGACAGAGTGGACTATGGGAATAAATCAGTCACACAGGGGAGAGAGGAAGCTGGTCATGGAGGAAATGGTGCGGGGAGGGGATCAGAGGAAGAGAGAGAGGAGAATCAGGAGGAGACCATGAACAGGAGGGAACGTATTGAGGATACGAGAACAGAAGAGGTGCAGGCAAGGGCGTAGGTTTCACGTCAACATTGGGGGTGGGGGGGGGATCGCTTGGCTCCCCTTTGCCCGCCCAACACCTTGTGGCTACACTGGCCGAGTCCAAACGATTGTTAAAGTTGTGTAAAAGCACAATTTTAACACATTTTGAGATTTATCTAAGAATCAAAATCACCGAACAATTTGACACATTTGTAGTATGATGACTAGACCATTCAAGTACAATCTAAGTATATATGCTATTGTCAATGAATGTATTCTAGATTTATTCTATATTACATTTGAATTATTATTATTATTATTATTATTATTATTTATTTACAACATTAGGGGTGACATGTCCCCCCCCTACATGGGAGATTTGAAGTGTGAGGAAGAGTGCAGGAGCGATGAAGTGTGAAGAATAGAAGACGAGAAAACCTTTTCAAGATTGAGGTTGGGAGGATGAGAAGACAGATGAACGAGACAGACGAGCACAGATGACAGGAGAAGGAGCGATTCGTTAAGAGAGGAAAAACACCGGGCAGATGATTCCTCACTCAACGTAAACAGTATTTTGCTCGCAGAGTTTCACGGACCAAACATCTCTTATTATCCCTGCCATATATTCATAATGTATCATTCTTTCGGTTATATTATTACGTATTTAAATGGGTGTTAATAAATGATATAAATGATTTGTATAATTACAGTGAAGCTGTCTGTCTCCTGTAACAGAGTCAATAGAACACACTCGGTTTAGAATAAGACCGATGCTAAAGTTAGAAATATAACTTTCATTATAAAATCCACTGACAGTGGCCAGAAGTTGATGCCCTGTTTCAAATGATAATATTATTATAGTAATAGCCCATATTATTATGATTAATTATTATTGTCCATAGTCTACTACATCAGCAAAACACCCCATCAAAACAATTCATCCAAATGAAGAAACTGCAAATTCCTGTGAAATGATGTGATGCAAGGTTTCAATAATAGCCCAGAAGACTGCAATATGTGCAGTCATTCAGAAATACCAGCAGACCATAGGAAATATCATATAATACTAATATGTTTGACCACAAGTGAGGAACACACACACACACTCACATACGCACACACACACACACACACACACACACACACACTCACACACACACACACGCACACACACACACGCGTGCGTATGCTTCTCTCCCTGCTTGCCACATCCCCTCCTCTCATCCCAACCACCAAGTTTTGTGGTAATGAGTGTGTGGGGGAAGCTCGTGGCTAGCCGACCAGCCGAAGTATTTTTAGCACTTCTAGCGGTTTCAATCATCAAATATAAACTCCAACATCATATTTCAACATGAAAACTAACCTTAAAAGGAGAACTTGATAGTTTGCCAAAGTTAGTTTTAGTAATTTCACTTTTACAGCGGTCGGTTCCAGGTTTGATAATAACCTTTTGTTCAAATTGAGTTTAAACGCGCAAATCACATTTAAGAGACTTGGTGAAAAAAGCAGAGATCTGGTCCAAGATGACGGTTTCCAACCGTGCACTTCTAGTTCCAACGATGATTTTCCAAATTGTACCAACAATTTGAGTCTGACCCTCAGTACCAAACATTTACCCTGTGATGATAGATGGTAAATTGGATGATAGTTTTATATGAAGCAAGGTGGAATGCACATGTCATACTGTATCATAATCATCATGCAAAACCCCGTATAGATGGCTGTACTATTGTAAATTTAATGTTTGCGTATCACTTGAATACATGTTACAATGTCATTTGATCTCAATAGAATAAGTAGTAGTATATTATAGTATATTATAATGGTATAATATACTAATGTATTTATGTATTTGTAGTGTGATGATGACTCCCTCCAAGGCTGTTGTGTGGTTGTGGAGATGGAGCTATCTTATGTTGTGGTGTTTTCCCTGGCCAGACCACCAGAGGGAGTCACAGGGGACCGAGCACCATTGGCGAAAGGCACAAGCTGGTTAATAGACATTCACCCAGCTGGGGCCTATTGCCAATCAAGGTCATGCAGGCTTGTGGCCGCTGCGCGGATCCCACCAGCGGCAGCCGGTTTCTACACAGGATACTGGGCTGCTTTTGTACAATACAAAGCTACTCTAAAGCACATGAGTACAAAAAAATAAGTGAATTCTGACTGTCCTCTCCGGTCTTCTCAAGCAAGTTGACTTGCGTGTTTACATCGTATGTTGTTGTTGATTCAACGTGGTTTTGTTTAGTATACTGCTGGTTTGAAACTAATGAGAGGTTACTAAGGAGATATTGAGCACTTTATGCAAAGACTTGGTAAAGAACGTGCGCATGGCTGGTGGGTTGGGTTAAAAAGATATCAGTGAAGAGTTTGTGTTCTTGTGTTGAAGAAGAAAAAAAATACTTTAAAAAGAACAAAGAAGAATAACACCAGGAAGAACTTTATCTTGTTTGCTTCCTGACCCCTTTTGACCTGAGTTTAATACATGAACATTAAGTTTTGATTAGCCTTGCAACATCCTGTCCTGTGGCATCATTTCCCTAAGTTGGTCAACTCAAAGGGCCACAATTGCCACATATTTTCGAGGATGTGGCCAAACTAGACCTTTACGCAACGACCACGGGTACAAGATGGAGGAAGCTTTGGCTCAGGGCGACGCCAGAGAGAGAACGAGAGCATGGGGCCCTGAGAGAAGTCATTAACCAAATCAACTCACCTGCAATATAATACAGTAGGCTATGACATATAGAGAGAGAGACGCTCTATAAGTTGTCCTACTGTGTTATATTGAGAGACCATCTATTCCTATTGTCAAAACGAAAAACAAACAGTTTAGTTTATTTGGTTATAGGGTTTCCTTTTAGGGCTATGGTTTCCTTTTAGGGTTTCTTTTTAGCGTTAGGGGTTTGGTTTTAGGATTTTGGTTTTAGGGTTTGGTTTTTTGGGTTAGGGTTTTCGGGTTCGATTTTAGG
>OOFB01008805.1:17327-27342 GCA_900323305.1 Trachyrincus murrayi | reverse complement strand
CCCCCCCCCCTTTTACTTCTCTTGCACACTCTCTCCGATACTCTGTTACTGTCAGTTCTAGGAGCCAGAGACAACTTATCTTTCATGGCCGGCAGCCATTTTAACACAAACATGCTGTAGGAACAAGAACTTAAAAGAGAACACAGCGTCACAGAATAGAATTGCCAATAGTAGGCTGCTCTGACCAGAATTAGTTTAGCAAGTTTCGTCAGTAAATCAGCAGCAGCAATATAAAACACATTTTAATGTTGAAATTGTTGACATTTGGCACATATGATTATATCCACACAAACATGAGATTTTGACAACTAAGCTGAAATGGAAACAATATGAACAAAAATGTGTTTTAATAATACAAGTGACAAGTGTTTTGCAAGACAGTGTTAGCATGCAATTTTACTGTGTGCAATTTGTGTGCACAAGCCTCAGGTAATCAAGGCGTGACAATAAGGAAAAGGAAATACACACGTAACAGTACAATCATGTCCTCTGGTATAGACGCATGAAATTCAAGGCCCTGGGGCAGCGGGAGCAGGGTCACCTAATAGCTCCGCTTGAGGAAAAGGATTAAATAAAACATTATCTCTAGTCTAAAAATAGACAGAGAATGGGCTGACATGCGGCAAGGACGTGGCTGCGGGAACCGAGTGCACGCACACACGGCTAATATTCCTGAAGAAAATGGAAACAAGCTCAGATGTCCTCAGTGGCTTCCATATCTTTGTGTAACCTCAGCAGCAAATCCATGGCTACCTGATTGAAATCACACTTCTTTGCGTCTGCCACTACTCACTCAGATCTTAACAAGGGCTCCCAGAACAGGGAAGCATGATGCATAAGAAAATACTAAATAAAGAAATGGAGGTGATGGTAGCGGTGTTCGAGTGTACACCTAAATGGTTTTCCCCCTGTACTCACCCTTCTTGTGTTGTCAAGGACCTTGGGGTCGGGTCTGCCATAGTTAGGGGGGTTGGCGTGGGGGTCGTAGCCCAGTCTGACGAGCATGGGGGCAATGGCCGGCATGTCCCGCAGCACGTCCGTGGGTATCTTGCCCACCCACTTGGACAGGGCCTCCACGTTGACCGGCTTGATCACCTGGTCTGTAGACCTCTCCACCCTGCATAGGAGAGAACAAGACAATACATTATAGGTAAATACATTATAGAATTACAATGGAATAAAATAAATCCCATACAGAAACATGCCTGACAAAGCAAACTATCTCACACCAAACGTCAGTTGGAAAACAGCATGTGCTAAACCCTCATAGCATTACAGTAGCATAAGAGTACCGCTGAGTACTGTTTATAATATAGTGTGCCTTCACTGCCTTGCTCCGAATCAAATGATGAAAACAAACCTTGAACAGCCTACCTCTTAGCTCTAATTGGGCCCTAATAGGATCATGAAGCACAATTAAAGATGGCCTGCCGGGCAGCCTCTTCCCAACAGGCACCCATTCAATGTACTGGATTAACAACCTCTCATGACATCACTTCCTCTGTCATGTTTTTGAGCAGTTGCTTGCTTCCGCTTTAATCAAAGTAAAACTAGCAGTAACACACTGAGCTCTTCCCTACCATCAGCTAGAGGGGCCTATTTTTGCATTGAATATTTTTTATTGTATAAAATGACTTGATGATCTTGACGTAATTTCTAATAAAAAAGGTAAATAATGTATTAGCCAACATGAATTATTTACTAAGCAGGGGTCTGGGAAGTAAAAGGAGCCTTTGTTTTTGGGAAAGAGAAATGTTAACCATTTGCTTATTGGACATAATTTGGACCCATGATGACCATGATAAACCACTCCACTTATTCACAACGGAGTACATTAGACATTATGAAATCAGGGGAGGCCAGCACTGCTGTTGTGCCTTACTGAGAAGAAGCCAGTCTAGGTTAGCGGTGTCCGGGGGGGCCTCCAACCTGAGGCACCTGTATAATATACATAACCAACTATACTAAAACAGCAGCTTAAATGAAGGGAAATCATTTAAACTGCTGGTTATTATAACAAGTAGAAATGGGAAATGTTCAAAAAGAGAGGGTTGGACAGCATAACTCCCAAGCAGGGAATTCCTGATTTACCACTTAAGCGAGTTTTGATTCATATCTCTACAAGGTCATTGAACTGGATTGCATTTCAAGGAAACTACTTTGACTTGATGACATTGATAGAAGCAAACAAGCTGGATTGTGAATCCAATAGTAGTGGTAAAATGATACGATAAAGGGTTGCACAGGTACCACTTTTTCATTATCGAGTACACACATCTTCGACTTGCTGAATATAAGGCTAGCCCATTTCCAAACTTGGTAAAATATGAATACAGTAAATGGAGAATTACAACATGAGTGAATTTTATGCAATATAACTAATATAATATATTTTTATTTAAAGTGTAGCATACATTTCTTAAAAATCTATACACTCATAATATAAACTGTAGGAGCCAAATTAACGTCTTAATATAAATTGTGTATGTTTTTAGTATTTGTTGCTTCATTTGTTGAGCCGAAATGCGTCGTGTGCCTTTAAGAAACGACGCGACGGCATGTAAACACAGAGCACTACGGCGTTTATAGTACGTTCCACTTCAACTGGGAAGTCGGAATTTCCGGTTTCCCAGTTGGAAATTTCAACCGGAAGGCCCCGGAAAGTGGGAAGAACCTCACAACCCCGACCTCAAGATCCAAGATGGCTGCTCCGCGCATCAACATAAGTGAAAGCTGTAGTAATATACTGTGTATTAGCACTTCTGTCTTATCCGGTCTTAAATCAGTCGTACACACAGTATTGTCCAACTTCTATCTGTGGACATGTTGCTACGGTGTTTGTATGCGCAAAATACCGTGTAATGCGTTATTAACTGTTAACAATGGCTAACCTGGCGAGAACTGGTATTCTCGCCAGGTTTTCCGACTCGGGTGTGACGTGATTCCCAGCTCCGACTTCCAAGGTAAATAGAACGCAGTTTGGACACGTTAATGCTGCGTTCGAGTACAACTCGGAGGCAAAATGCTGTTACTTTCTGAAGTAAAAGGCTCCTTTATATGGGAACGATAAAAGCAGTCTTCACATAAACAGACACAAACACAACTGTTGTTAGGCTGTTATTTCAGTCTCTGGGTGGATTTCGCTCACCCAGAGACTTGCATGCATGCACCACACACGCCTCTGCCTGTCCATATACCTCAACATAGCAATTCACTTCCAGCTAATCCATTTACTTTGCAATTGAATCTTTACACTGCGCAGGCAGAGTCTCTCCTGCATGATTAATAGAGCAAACCGACTTTGTCATCTCAGGAGAACAGTGGAAATCGTTTCTAAGAGGCAGGCCGTGATCCAAATATCCACTCGTGGGCAGATACAGATGGAGGAAGTCCAACAGACGGGAGCCCTGATGCGGCCTTATGAGTGCCGATATCGAGATGTAAACTGATGGAGACAAGAGACAAAGCTGAGCAAACGCAGATTAGTTTGAAATGTTCTGATCACCTTCTAGGTCAACCGTCGACAATTGCTAACCAATCGAAAAAAGAAACATTTTAAATTGTATGAAAAGACTGCATGTTTGTTTTGCATGACAAAAGGTTAGCATGCAATGTCCCTGTGTTACCTGTCACTGTTTAAATTTGGCAAACAACAAGCCCATTTTAAATTGTATTGTGGCACACAATGCGTGGCAAAAGGGAAGAGGTAATAGGAAGGAGTAACAGTATGTCCTCTCGCGTAGACGTATGGCGGTCCTGGGGCAGCAGGAGCCTGGCGCCTATTAAACAAATACACCTTGGATAGAAAATAAAAAAAATACAAATACACATACGTTTCCTTGGGTACAATAGTAATGTCTTTTTTTATAGGGTTTGCGCTAGATTTTAAGTCCAATCTGACGTGTGAATGAAATCCAATTTACAGAAGCCCCTCACTTTGTGCTGAAAACATCAACATCGACATACAATTAAGTGTGGTGTTCATTTGCCAATATTTGTAATAATGTATTTGCCATCTGTCACTCGCCATCCTGTCAGGCCTTTTCTGATCATAATATAGAATATTTCTGTGGTTACACATTGATGATTATGATCAATGTGTAACCACGGAAATGCAGTTTAGAGGCAGGGGAAAAAAAACTAAAGTGTCAAATATGACAGGGACACATCACCAATAGGTATGGTCCCTTTATTAACAAGTAGCGCACAGCCAAAGACGCCTGACCCCTGCTCCCTATTACATCGCTCAAATCATTTGTTTTCTTGGAAATGGAAGTTAACGCCCGCCCACTTCTCTTCAAGGCTTTGAAAACAATTTGATGAGAACAAAAAAAATCTTCTCCTTCAGGTCACATGACCACTTGCTTTTAATGTACTCTGGCTTGTCAATTATTTATCGCTGGGCTCTTCCGACCAAAGTGGTGTTTAGTATCACCCCGAAAGGTTGATGAGACGGAACGGGATGGAGGAGAGATTGTGATCGTGAACCAGGGGAGGGGGGAGCTTGTGATATGCAACGCTCACGGCAGAGTAACGGAGCAGGTCTCCCGCCTGGCGCTGCCTCCACTAAATCAAGGCAGAGTAATTGATGTTAACGCTGTAAAGAGTAGGCCGTGGTCTGGGGCGCGGCCGGCCACTCGTAGAGATCGCCCATGCAGATAGAGACCTGGAAGCATTGCAGCATTTGGGAGGGGTGGTTTTAGCGAGTCAATAAAAGGCACTCTTCCCCAGGTGTCATGGGGGTTGAATTGATGTGCTGTGGGCAGAGACGGGGCGCCATGGGGATGCCCTGGAGAGATGATGCAGAGATTCCCTCCTTCATGAAATGATATTAGGATCCATTTAGTGGGTATTGTTGTGGACCACGGCAATAGAAGGGATTGGCTGTTTTAATAAAAACCAGTCCAGCAATACAAAGAAACCTTTTTTAGAAAGAGTTAAAGCGTGACTGAAAGCAAAAGCCTTAAAGATGTACAATGGTTTTCCCTAGAGGTTATATGTGCAAAATTAGCTTTTCTCATATCAAAAGGACATAAAACATATCCCCGGCTGACTGATGCTAGTAGATAGATCATACAAACCTAAATCTGTCAACAGTGTTGTATGAATAGACTATCTTTAGCAAGAAAAAATGAATCATGTCACAGCTATATATAAATACCTAAGAATATCCATTTGGATATGTGCTACATGCTACACTCCTCAGCTTTTCTCATCAAAATGCTTCCCCTACTGGGATCTGATTACTTCGTTACATTACTTCCTTTTTTTTCTAAACATGAACAACATTAACTCTCAACCTTTAACACAGTACCAGACTTCACTCTGATACTTTCTGTTGTCTCTGCTTAGTAAGCAGTAAACCGTCTTATGGATACATTGAGAAGTCTGTGTCTGCGGTGTCTAGCGCCGGCTCAAACAGCTCTGGTTAAGGTCCCGGGGTATTCATATTTGATGTTATCTGCTGAAGGGTGAACTGTGTGCTAACTGGCCATTGTATATGTTGAGGAGAGGGAGGGCCTCTTCTACTGGTGCTAAGGACATTCACTATCTTGCCCACTGCCTTTGTGTGGGCAAGATAAGTGAATGTGTAGTATTGTATAAAGGATAGAGACATAAAGGATCCAGAATCGCCAGGATGAAAACCGTTCTACGTTTCCAATGTTACAGCATTTTGCAGTAGAATCCAGGGGATACGATTAGAGTGTGTACACCAGTATTTGAAGTGTTTTGTGGTTCGCATGATTTGTTAGACAGCAACACAAGGACAATTTGGTCTTCCCAGAAGGCTCAAGGGCCCTCGTGGTTAATTCTCGGGCCGCAGAAGCTGCGCTGAAGTGTGCTTGTAGGACTCCATAGTTGATTGAGTCGAAAGAATGTCACGGCAGACGGCACCTTAAGATGAGCACCAAAGCACTTCCATGATTTACAGGATTAACCGAACACTCAACAAACCTTTCATGGAAAGTACTCAATCCCTGTTAGTTTCGATCAAATGAATCCTTGCTGGCATATGGAAACGGTGAGATACCACTAAATAAGTAAAGAGCGTAAAGAGCTGATGTAATTCGCGTCTGTAGGTGGCCATGTGATTTCCCAGGCTCTCAATTTGCATATAAGCGAGACACCATCAATGTATACATTTGTTTTGCCATTAGGTTATAGCTTTCATTTCTAAAGTGTAATGTATGTATGTCATGTTACATCTAGCACGACCAATTGTAGGCAGTGCAGTAAAACTACTGAACGTTAAAGTGGAACCGGCTTTGTATCATTTCAATGTGGGTAGTATATGCAAATGAACAATATTTACCTTTCCTCCATGTTGCCTGCACCAAGATCTCCCCGTTACTTGTCCTCGTCAGCTTACCCGCCATCTTACCCCAACTCCGTCATCAACTCCATCAAGTGACGGAGTTGGGGTAAGATTTTGCATCTGTGCTGAGCTGCTCCCCAGAGAGCATCGGCAACAAGCAGCCGTTTTTCACACAATATCCCTAATGCGGATAGATAGAGGTAAGGTTGAAAAGCGCTGATCGATAATAGTGCTGATCATCATTCAATTGAAAAAGCATATCCCAGTTTCACAGGGGAAGACAACAATATTACAGGTTGGTCTGAAAATAGGACATGGTTTACCCAACCAAATGAGCCACAGCACAACGGTCCAGGTCAAACCATAATGTTCATTGTTCTCTGTATATATAAATGGTATAATGAATGGCTTTGTTAGCCACTTATAAACAAAACGAAATAGGCTCAACCAAGTATTTAATAGAAATTATTAGATACTATTGAACTATTCAACTTAATACATTAAATGATTCTCTTCTTGTAGGGCTGAGGAGGATAACTGTGGCGAAACCTTGACTGAACCCGTGTACACTAGACATCATAATGTGCGCGTGGTTTGCAAATCTTCCAAAACATGATCAAACCATTATGTTGGAAACATCTGTGTTCAACTGCGTCATCTGATAATAACCGTAAGATATACCGTTCTGTGATGCAATTTCTTCCATAACAAAATCTGGTCTTTCCAAGAGATATCCAAGGAAATGTAAGATCCCTATGCATCAATACCCAGTTGAGATAGAGAAATAGATAGACCTGATTCTGCCGTGATGAGTGGATAGATTAGTGACAAACAATCTAGGTAACAAAATTAAATTAAACTGAAGGAGAAGAGGAATAAAGGCTGAAATCATAAAGACTTGCACACCAAAGTTCTTCATATAAGCAGTATTGGATTAGAGCAGTTGCTGCCGTTTCATCAAACTCCTTCTTCCAGGTCCTCTGCCATTCCCATGACCTCATCTGCAATGTAAGCAGACATGTCTCCAGCCTGGCTGGGATCTTCACATCATAAGACAAATAGTTGTTAATCAATATCACCTTAAACTGGGGTCATTTCCAGCCCCCTTTCAAATCCTTTAGAACGAGTACAACTCAGTTGGCTGGCTTACATTTATCTCTAGGTCGGCAACTAGAGTGTTATTACCTCTAGCTTCTAGTTATTGGAGCAGATCGGATATTTAAAAACCTACCAATTACTCTGGAAATGATGCATATAATAATATTTGTAATTCGCTCATAAAACCTTGAGAGAAATGTCCCCACAATCAATGAGATTGTATAATTTCTTCCATACGAATAGGGTTAGCACCGGGACACTGGAGAAGTGTACTCTTTGACAAAACTGCTATTGTTATCTCTTCATCAACAGGACTTTGAAGAAAGCCTTATTTTCAGCCAGTCTATGTGCGGGCAACATGGAGGAAAGGTAAACATTGTTAATTTGCATATACTATACTACCCACATTGAAATTATACAAAGCCGGTTGAAAATCGGCAAAGTTCAGCGGTTTTACTGCACTGCCTACAATTGTTCATGCTAGATGAACTGTAGGACTCCATTCTTCACAGTCTCGCCTCACATTCTGCCTCATCAATCTGGAGCTGAAGCACAGCTGAACCCAGAAGTTCTAACAATACAGCGAATGTCCTGAAAGCTGCACAAAGCAAACCAAAACGAAGAGGAAAGAATGTAATATGAAACCCAATTGTAACAATCGCCCACATGAAAACACATGGGGGAAATTGAGTGGTGTGTTAAAGAGACAATGCCAATTTTGTATTTTACTTGCATGTTTTAGATGCAAGGACAGCATGATGTTACTGACGTCCACAATACTTATATCTATATTGCCATGGAAAGCTGTGGCAAACAAATTTACTTAGCGACTGCTATCGCCAATGACATCATTGCAGTATGACAAACCATGACAATAACATTGCCAGATTGCTTCCCATTCCAAATAAAATATAAAAGATCTACAGCAAAAAATGTGACCTGTCCGTTTAAGAGAAAAGACGGTCAATAAATGTTGGCCTTTTGTAATAATACAACGCACGAATGTTCTCATATACAGAAAATAACAGAACCTGATCTAAATGTCTCCACGGGGATCTGGCATGTGCCTCCAGTGCTACGTGGCAGGAAAGAAGGAATGGGGGTTGGTCTAGGGTTCCCCAAAATTTCCACAAAAACCAAAGCTGACATAGGTTAGGGATATGAGGGGAAAATGATTTAGGAATGCGTGGTACAGCTAGGAGCGTTCTTGACAAATCGGGCCAACGTTTGGGAGGTTTACGCTCTACTAACCAAAGTGACTAAGGACTCCAACCAGTCGGGGACTTACAAGGATGCCTGATTCACCTATGACTAATCTGAGAGGACTTTAGACTCAAGGACTTTGTGGAAATGGAATATTAGGTTACACACACACACACACACACGCACGCACGCACGCACGCACGCACGCACGCACGCACGCACGCACGCACGCACGCACGCACGCACGCACGCACGCACGCACGCACGCACGCACGCCATACTGTGAAAGGAATGTGCACAGGGAATGTGGTCTAGTCTGACCAGTTCACCAGGCTAATACCCGGTCGTGAGGGCTAATGTTTAATCACTACTGACAGCTGTGATGTTTCAGCTGTAAAAGCAGTACTTACTTGGAGAGTGACACTCCTCCGACTTTCCCGATGAGCTCCTCGTGGTGGAGCACAGCGTCATTCCAGGGAATGTCAAGGAATTTCAGCAGTGTCCTCATCCATTTCTCAGGATGTAGGACCAGCTGTTCATAGTGCACCGGCAGACACTTGTCAGATGCGTCCAGGCACTGATTGTACATGGTCTCTATAGCCCGGTTCCACTTGGTCAGGCAGTCCCGGTAGCTGCCCAGGTCGAAGCCCGCGATGGTCACCTTCCGCGAGATCATGGAGTGAACGGAGGCGCGTCCGTCACGAATCATCAGCAGAAACTTGGCCTGGGGGAAGATCTTGGCCAGGTACGAGAGCGACTTGAGGGCGAACGGATCCTTGTTGCAGAGGAAGTTGGCCGGCTCGCCGTGTTTGACGATGATCTCCAGGAGGAAGGCCTGCATGGCGGCGTCCAGCACTTCGTCCGTAACGCCGGCCTCGTCCAGGCGCATCTTCTCCCGGCCCGAGCGGCTCCACATCTGCTTCATGGCCAGAATGCGGGGAATGACCCGGGTCTCCTCACCGCACCGCACCTCCGGGTGTGCGTCCAGCATGGCTCGCATGAGCGTGGTCCCGCTGCGGGGCACCCCGCCGATGAACACGAGCGGCATGTCCTTATTGTAAATGAAAGGGGTGCTAAGATTCTGGCCCGTCCTCAAGGTAGTCCTCATGCTGCCCCCCAACGCAGACAGCGGTAGAACTGGCTGGCCGTGCTCCTCGAAGCGATGGTGGCACTCCATGGCGTGGCGGCCGAGGTAGAACACCGTGACGGAGCTGATGACCAGGCAGGCCACCAGCATGTTCTGCTTCAGCTTCCCTAGCATCTTCAGGCCCCCGGGAGCGCTGCGTGGGGCACACTGCACAACTGACCTTCACAACAGGGAGAATGTGGGTGGGGGGGGGGGGGGGGGGGGGGGGGGGAAAGGGGGAGGGGGGAGGGGGGGGGGGGGGGGGGGGTCCC
>OOFB01008804.1:23764-25633 GCA_900323305.1 Trachyrincus murrayi | reverse complement strand
TCTCTTCCTCACCTACCCTTCTCTCTCCATCTCTTCCTCTCTACCCCTCTCTTCCTCACCTACCCTTCTCTCTCTCCATCTCCTCCTCTTTCTCCTCTCCCTCCCTCCCCCTCTCTTCCTCTCTACCCCTCTCTTCCTCACCTACCCTTCTCTCTCTATCTCTTCCTCTCTCCCCCTCTCTTCCTCACCTACCCTTCTCTCTCCATCTCTTCCTCTCTCCCCCTCTCTTCCTCACCTACCCTTCTCTCTCCATCTCTTCCTCTCTACCCCTCTCTTCCTCACCTACCCTTCTCTCTTTCTCCATCTCTTCCCTCTCTCTCCATCTCTTCCTCACCTACCCTTCTCTCTCCATCTCTTCCTCTCTACCCCTCTCTTCCTCACCTACCCTTCTCTCTCTCCATCTCTTCCCTCTCTCTCCATCTCTTCCTCACCTACCCTTCTCTCTCCATCTCTTCCTCTCTACCCCTCTCTTCCTCACCTACCCTTCTCTCTCTCTCCATCTCTTCCCTCTCTCTCCATCTCTTCCTCACCTACCCTTCTCTCTCCATCTCTTCCTCTCTACCCCTCTCTTCCTCACCTACCCTTCTCTCTCTCTCCATCTCTTCCTTTCTACCTCTCTCTTCCTCACCTACCCTTCTCTCTCCATCTCTTCCTTTCTACCTCTCTCTTCCTCACCTACCCTTCTCTCTCCATCTCTTCCTTTCTACCTCTCTCTTCCTCACCTACCCTTCTCTCTCCATCTCTTCCTTTCTACCTCTCTCTTCCTCACCTACCCTTCTCTCTCCATCTCTTCCTCTCTACCTCTCTCTTCCTCACCTACCCTTCTCTTTCTCCATTTCATCTGCAGTAGAGGTGCTCCTCGTACGCTTATTTAGGACAGCAGCAACAGATCTGAAGTGATGACAACAAAGCACACAAGAAGCTTTTTAGCTTTTTAGCTTTTTTAATTTCCATTATATTTATCCTCTCGTCTGACGAGCCGGAACCAGCGGTAACACACATCTAGGTAGGCCTACACATCCCCCTCTGAAAGAGATTAATCAGGAAGTAGAAGTATTTCAAACCCCCATACAAACTCAATATCACAAATTAAAAAAGGAAAAAAGCAGGGATACAAAAATTAATCCTTGGTCGCATGGCTACCTGCCCGATGAAAAATCTATCTCATGGATTGCTTGTGTACCTACTGTGGTTACTACCGGTTTTACTGGTGATATTGGTTGTACTGGCAATACAGGTGTCCATGGTGCCAGGTTGGCTTTTTCTGGCAAGGAAAAAGTTGACAGTTGGACAAGTCCAAGACCTTGTTGACCTTTGAACTCCTGCATTCCTCTGGCAAACTCGACCTCAGCGCCATCTGTGTTAGTGCCACGGAGGTTTAGGCTTAGAAAATCTGTCGTGTATTTCTGTCAGATCATCGTTAGGGTTTATCTGAGGTTCCATGCAATGTATGTTATCATATGAATCTCAGTGGAAACTGAAGGGAGCAGCCTGGAAACCGGTTTAGAGTGAGTATGATATGATGTGCTTGGACGCACTATGGAGTAAAACAGGATAGAAAGGAGGGACTAAACAAAATGACTATTGATCCTTCTAGGATCTGATTGGTTACTTCGAGGACAAGCCACTGATGTAATTAACATTGCTCATGCCTCGACCCGCTAGGACACGATTAGGCAATCGCAAAAACAAACAGTTGGAGAGGAAATTAAATGCTAGATAAAATGTCAATTTTCCTATCATGTTGTTTTTAAAAACGTGTGACTAATCAGGGCCCACACACACACACACACACACACACACACACACACTCTCTGGGGTACCCTGGCGGGCGCCCCAGGTGGATAATGGCCCTCCATTAGAGAACAG